>JAECUM010014068.1:0-81905 GCA_016617855.1 Megalonaias nervosa | reverse complement strand
GTTACGTATATGTAATTAAATTGCTTGTGTGTTAGTTTTAAAATTCGTTTGTATTTTAATTTTGTTTTATTACATTTTATTGTAATGATAATTTTCATTGGATTTGAATCTCTTTTCCGAAAATTGGCTTGACCCTGTTAGATTATAAGATTTCTTCAGCACGATGTTTAGATCAAAGTTTTTGTAAACATCGAATGAAAACGATTGGCTATTGCCAAGGTCTTTTACAATCTACGTGTTAGATCTGTTGTAAACGGTTTTATTTATAAATTCATTTCCAGCGTGAAAATCTGATTCTTAGATATGGCTATTCTTGCCTAAGTGATAAATGGCATTTGTTTTTTATTGCGCTGTTCAAATTAGTAAATAACGTAGCCCGTCACGTGAAGTACCATGTGATCTAAAATCGCGGCTTTAAACAGACGCTCTCTAGTAGATTTAGTCAGTCGTATGTCCACACCTTGAAGGTACAAGGTGTTTATATTGTTGAAGCCAGATTGTTTTTGAAGTTCATTTGTTTTTGGAATTTAATAATTTATTTTCTAGAAAACTAAACAAGTGCTTTATATTTATAATAGTTCTGGGAGAAAGAAATCCAATGGAAATTTATTCTAGAGTTTAACGGAAACATTATAAACTGTGATTCAATCGAGGATCTGTTACCACCAGTACAACGACCTAATCTGACGTCATCACCTCCATATTGGAATTTCATCGAGATTCGAACCCGGATTCTATTAGAACTGTTTAGTGATAGGACTTGTATTTTTCAATCTTAGGATTAAATTTTGGATTATATTTACAAACCGTAAGTCCTATTTCCAATTTTTACATTGTTTTCTAGGGAAACAAATTATTTTGTTAAAATATACAAAGCTTGTTGACTTCACTCTTTTCTCTTGTTATTTTTGTACGAGCCTACACGTAACAAGAGAAAATTGGGGCCTCGTCCTTGGGATATTTGAATTTTGGCTAAAATATTTCAGAAAATTGTTTTTTGACATTTAAATTCCCCTAGCTTTTAAATCCCAAGTACTATTTTACATTTTGTTTGAAATCTTTAATGAAAACAACAGGCTTTCGTTCACAATGTCATTAAAAGTGGAGACTTTTCTTTCTATTCCTACTTAGGAGCAGTTGGATAGTCTGAAAAATGATGAGTTGCTTGAAGTTGCCAGAAGATACGATCTTTCTGAAGTAAAATCTTCCTTAATGAAACAACAAATTAAAAATATTTTGATTCAGTATTTGGTAGAGAAGAATGTTTTTGATAAAAGTGGTTTGGCTTCGTTCAGTAAGTCGGTATCAGACTCTGACATAAAAGTAATGGAATTAAAAATGAAATACAAGATGGAATTGGAGTTAAGGAAGCTCGAGCTTCAGAAAGAGGAAAGAGAGAAAGAAAACGAAATGCAATTTGAAGAGAAGCAATTGCAATTGCAATTTGAAGAGAAGGAGAAAGAGAGACAGGAAAGAGAGAATGAAAAAACAAATGAAATTATAATCTGAGAAAGAGGCGAGAGAGAGAGAGAGAGAGAGAGAGAGAGAGAGAGAGAGAGAGAGAGAGAGAGAGAGAGAGAGAGAGAGAGAGAGAGAGAGAGGAGACTCAGAAAGATAAACAAATGCAAATGGAGTTACAGAAAGAACAAATACAATTACAAAAAGAACAAATGCACGTACAGATGCAAAAAGAGAAGGATGAAAAGGAATTTCAAATTAAAATGAAAGAATTTGAGCTGGCAAGTGAAAAGCACGATCCCACTTCACATACAAATTCAAGTTTTGACATTACAAAAATATCAGGTTAATGCCCCCTTTTAGAGAAAAAGAAGTAGACAAATATTTTATTTATTTTGAAAAAGTTGCTGAAAATTTGAAATGGCCAAGGGAGCATTGGACTCAATTATTGCAATGTGTACTTTTTGGCAAGGCCCGAGATATCTATGCATCTCTGTCAGTACAGCAAAGTTCTGACTATGATTTGGTTAAGAAGTGCATCTTAGGGGTTATGCGTTAGTCCCTGAGGCTTATCGGCAAAAATTCAGAAACTATAGAAAAGAAGCTGGACAAACTTATGTTGAATTTGCAAGAGAAAAAGAGCAGTTATTTAAGAGATGGTGCTTAGCCAAGAAAGTTGAACATGATTATGAAACTCTCGAACAACTTGTGTTACTTGAAGAGTTCAAAAACTGTGTTCCTAATGACATTAAGAATCATCTTCAAGAGCATAAGATCGAAACCTTGGAAAATGCTGCTCTTGCTGCTGATGAGTATTCCTTAACTCATAAATTTCCTGTTGTAGGCAAATCATTCACTCAGCAGTCTACTGGTAGAAAGGTATTTCAGCCCAATACGACTCCTCCTAAAACTCAATCTGGCACAACTTCTAAAAATCAAGCTTCTAATAAACTTGATTCAAAATCCTTGTCTATTCCTACGTGTACCTATTGCAAGAAAAAGGACACGTCATTTCTGATTGCTTCAAATTGAAATATAGGCATCAGAATCAAGATAGACCTATCCCAAATGCTCTTATTTCTAAGAGATCAAGGTCACGGTCATGTATTGAAAGCAATACATTTGTTGGGTCTCATAAACCCCAGTCTGATTTTATTATGGAGAATTATGAACCATTCATGTCGAAGGGTTCTATATCACTCTTGGGTGATTTGGCCAATCCCATCCCTATTAAACTTTTAAGGGATACAGGAGCTTCTCAGAGTCTTTTATTATCAGGTACTTTGCCTTTTTCTGTGAAGTCCTGTTCTAATGAGAGTGTTCTCATTCAGGGAGTAGAGTGTGGCTTTGTTAATGTTCCTCTCCATTCTGTAAATTTGTTATCAGACTTAGTTTCAGGACCTCTGACAGTCGGTATAGTGTCTACTTTACAAGTTGAGGGCATTCATTTGTTACTAGGCAATGACCTAGCTGGAGACAAGGTTGTGGTTAATCCACTTGTAACTGACAAGCCTTCTTTGGATCAGAAAGTTGATCCTATTGAAAAAAAATACCCTGATTTATACCCAGCTTGTACAGTTACCAGAGCTATGGTAAAGACAGCTCTTGAGAATGATTTTGATAACGAAAATCTTCCTTTAGCTGACACATGTATTGGTCAGGCTTTTGATGAGGTCACTTTCACTCCTAATTTGAAACAATCAAAAGGTATTGATCACAGTGATCCTTTTTAAATACTCATTCTCTTTTATCCAATCAGGGTGACAAACGACAATCACTTGTCATCGAACAGCAAAAAGATCCTGAGATCTCCTGTTTGTTTCAGAGGGCCATTAATGAACCTGAAGCCACTGAGGTGCCTGTCTGTTATTTCATTAAAAATGGAATTCTTATGAGAAAATGGAGACCTCCCGAGGTACCTGCTAGTGACGAGTGGTCAGTGAACTATCAGATTGTAGTTCCAAAATCTTACAGACAGGAAATACTTAGTTTGGCCCATGAAACTCCTCTGGCTGGTCATTTAGGGATAAATAAAACTTATCACAAGATCTTGATTCACTTTTGTTGGCCAAAAATCAAAAGTGATGTTTGTAAATTTTGTAGATCTTGTCATACTTGTCAAATGGTAGGAAAACCCAATCAGAAGATACCTAAAGCTCATCTGCAACCTATTCCTGCATTTGACGAACCATTTAGCAGAATTATGGTAGATTCTGTTGTCCCTTACCTAAGACCAAGTCAGGCAACCAATATTTGTTGACCATTATGTGTGCGTCAACAAGATTCCCAGAGGCAATTCCTTTGAGGAATACTATAGTAAAAGCTTTCATAAAGTTTTTTACTCAATTTGGCCTTCCCAAATCTGTCCAATCAGGTCAAAGGTCAAATTTTATGCCTGGAATTTTCCAGCTTGTTATGCTTGAATTTGGCACTCAGCAATTCAAGTCAAAAGTGAAATTATGGTTTCGCAGAACTTTAATTGAGAAAACATTTGAGTCTTGTAATAGAATTCATTCTCTCTTGCTCATTCTTCAAAATGTTTTCTTCAAATTAGATTTTACGGCCCTTACAAAGTAAAGAAGAAAATGAATGAGTTAAATTATAATAATAGTACTCTGATCTAAATAAATTATTGTAGTACTAATATATTGAAAGAGATGGCCAGGTAAATAATGCAATTAATTTAGTTGTACCTGTCCCACAAACTGAGGATTTAAGTGAAGAAATTCAATCGGACACTGTTGAGCTTGGAGCAAAAAGTCTTCGGAATTCGGAAATTATAAAAAATCTGGACCAGAAACTTTTACATTTGCAACAACAAGAAAGGAATGAACTTAAACAGTTATTATTCGAATATCATCACTTGTTTCCAAATATTCCTACGCGGACAAACTAAATTTTTCATGACGATGAAATTGTAGATTCAAAACCTGTGTAATAACACCCATACAGGATGAACCCTCTCAAACAGGAATACTTGAAAAAGGAAATTCAGTATTTGCTGGAGAACGAATTCACTGAGCCCAGTAAAAGTGATTGGAGTTCACCATGTATACTTGTTCCGAAACAGGATAAAACTTTCCGTATGTGCACTGATAATAGGTAGGTGAACAGTGTGACAAAAACAGATTCATTTCCATTACCAAGAATCGATGACTGTATTGATAAAATTGGAAATGCCAAGTACGTCACCAAAGTGTTTTGGCAAATTCCACTAACGGAAAGAGCAAACGAAATTTCAGCATTTGTGACTCCAGATGGACTCTATCAAAGTAATGCCGTTCGGTATGAAGGTTCTCCAAGTACTTTTCAACGCTTGATGAATATGATTACCTCTGGTCTAGATAATTGTGATGCTTATATCGATGATGTCATCATCTACAACGACAACTGGAAAGAGCATCTGGCCATGATTCGGAAATTCTTTGACAGACTCACTGATGCAAATTTCACAATCAATTTATCTAAAAGTGAGTTTTCCCGTGCTTGAGTAACTTTTCTAGGACATATTGTGGGACATGGTCAAGTTAAACCTATAGATGCTAAGGTCAAAGCTATCTCTGATTTCCCTGTGCCTGTCGGTAAAAAGCAACTGATGCGAGTTTTGGGTATGGCCGGATACTCTCAAAAGTTTTGTTCCAATTTTTCTAATATTACTGAATCTCTGAAAAACTTGTTACGTAAGAAAAACAAGATTCTTTGGACTGAAAAATGTCAGGAGGCATTTGATAGATTAAAAGCCATACTCAAAAGTGCGCCGGTTCTAACAGCTCCAAATTTCAATCAATCTTTTAAATTATCTGTTGATGCAAGTGATCTTGGGGTTGGAGAAGTATTGATTCAAGAAGATAGAAATGGTGTTGATCACCCAGTGTGCTATTTCTCTAAGAAATTAAATAAGCACCAAAGAAATTACTCAACAATCGAGAAGGAATGTTTGGCTTTAATATTGGCATTGCAGCATTTTGATGTTTACATTAGCTCAGCTCCTTCTCTGGTTGTTGTGTTTAGTGATCACAACCCCCTTACTTTCATTTACAAGATGAAAAATAAAAATCAAAGATTATTAAGGTGGAGTTTGGTTTTACAAGAATATAATCTTAACATTAGGCACATCAAAGGAAAAGACAATTTGATTGCAGATGCACTTTCCCGTGTATAGAACTATTATTTCATGTACACTTTGTATAATTCATAAGAGTTTTCTTATGTAATTTTATTTTACCTCATGTATAATTTACATATGGTAAAAAGAAAGCTTTATTATATAAATCTTTCTTTTTCTTTATGGGGGGAAGTGTTACGAATATGTAATTAAATTACTTGTGTGTTAGTTTTAAATTCTTTTTATTTTAATTTTGTTTCATTACATTTTATTGTAATGATAATTTTCATTGGATTTAAGTCTCTTTTCGGAAAACTGGCTTGACCCGATTAGATTATAAGATTTCTTCAGCACTATTTTTAGCTCACAGTTTTTGTAAACATCGAGTGAAAACGATTGGCTATTGCCAAGGTCTTTTACAATCTATGTGTTAGCTCTGTTGTAAACGGTTTTATTTTTAAATTCATTTCCAATGTGAAAATTTAATTCTTAGATAGGGCTATTCTTGCATACGTGATAATGTCAGTTTTTTTATTGCGCTGTTCAAATTAGTAAATCACGTAGCCTATCAAGTGAGCTACCATGTGATCTAAAATGGCGGCTTTAAACAGACGCTCTCTAGTAGATTTAGTCAGTCGTATGTCCACACCTTGAAGGTACAAGGTGTTTATATTGTTGAAGCCAGATTGTTTTTGAAGTTCATTTGTTTTTGGAATTTAATAATTTATTCTCTAGAAAACTAAACAAGTGCTTTATATTTATAAAAGTTCTGGGAGAAAGAAATTCAGTGGAAATTTATTCTGGAGCTTAACGGAAACATTATAAACTGTGATTCAATCGAGGATCTGTTACCACCAGTACAACGACCTAATCTGACGTCATCGCCTCCATATTGGAATTTCATCGAGATTCGAACCCGGATTCTATTAGAACTGTTTAGTGATAGGACTTGTATTTTTCAATCTTAGGATTAAATTTTGGATTATATTCACAAACCGTAAGTCCTATTTCCAATTTTTACATTGTTTTCTAGGGAAATAAATTATTTTGTTAAAATATACAAAGCTTGTTGACTTCACTCTTTTCTCTTGTTATTTTTGTACGAGCGTACGCGTAACAGTTAAAAAACTGCCTGAGTGTGCATCATAAAGAGAGTGTAGTTAGCATTGGAGACTTTACAATTCCTTTGCATTCTTGGTATCGAAGAACAGGGTTTAGGGCAATTGCTGCAACAAACGAAAGAAAAGACGCATAAAATGTATAGGTAAATGCACAAAAAAGAGAATCCAGCAAAACAGGCATATTGTGGACTACTTGCAATCAGAAAGGTCATAAGTCACCAAAACCCTTGGATCGTAGAATAATCAGGTATCGTCTTGGTTCGAACAGTCTAAGTTTGACTTTTTTCCTTTAAAGAAAAGCTTTGATGTTAGGGTGATAGAGAAAGAGACACATTTCAATGAATGTAAGTTACCTATAAGTTACCTAATAGGCTACGTACTCACACTCAAATGAAGACTCCATAAGATTAAAGTCATGGACTTGAAGAGTACAAAACTAATATTCAGCCAACACACAAATATATAAAGTTCTCTTTGTAAATGGAATAAATATCCAATATCCGATTGCGATCACCCAGTATAAACGCCCCTTTCTCAAATAAACTACTTGTTGGTTCCTATTTATTATGTTAAAGTGCAATAAAACCGCCTCCGAATCTAGACCACTAATATATATGTCAACATGTGTGTTTTTGTGTGACAGCAAATCATTTGGACAAAATTACAAAATACAATTTTTAGTTCTTTTTGCTTTCGAAGTTGAACCTATCTTGAAACTTGCAAAATATAACTGCCAAACAAAATCCATAAATCATGCATTGATTATGTTTACCGGTGACCCACGCTTCTCCTCTGACGTCGGTAACGGCAAGCTTCGGTTCAGTATTAATTTTGTATCAACATCAGGAGCAAGAGTACCATAACCTACATAATAGATAACTGACATTTTGTTCAGAAACAAACTTTCTTATTTCACTCACAATAACCTTGACCTTTGGCACCAAATAGACTTGCCTTACCCTAAATACAACCCATCCACTTACAAGTTGCAACACTGCTCTGATTCCGTGAACAAATAGTTTTTGTACGGAAGTATTTCGAAAATAAAAAGTTGAAAATGATTTTACGAAACATTCATAATTTTAGACTCTCAAACCATTAACTCGCATACAATGTTTAGCATTTACCTTCAAGTACCCTTGTACACTGTTGCTTAGCAGGGTCATGTGTTTAAGGTTATCTCGCAGTCTTAAAAAAGCCCCAAAAATACATACACATATATCGATCTTTCTACTAAATAACATACAGAAAAATAAAATGTTTACACACTAAAAATTTCCATTTTGCCAAACCCACATCCAAATTCTGGGCCCCATCGGGGTGAGAACAGTAGCACGAACAAATTTAGTTGCATGTCTGAATTCGTCATGTCATGTTCAGTAAGTGTATGTATGGCTATAGACTGGATATGTCAAAGACCCTGAGACAAATCCAGTGGGGGTGGGGGATTGAAGTCTGGGGCCAATGTCGATTGCATGCATAATGTTTTTGTTTAATGCAAAGTTAATATATATATATATATATATATATATATATAAGAGAGTATATATATATATATATATATATATATATATATATATATATATATATATATATATATATATATATATATGGTAGTGTACTGAGATCTCAGTAGTAATGACAACTTAATGCCCAAGGTGTTTGGAGATCTCAGTAGTAATGACAACTTGAAGCCCAAGGTGTATGGAGATCTCAGTAGTAATGACAACTTTATGCCCAAGGTGAATGGAGATCTCAGTAGCAATGACAACTTAATGCCCAAGGTGTATGGATATCTCAGTAGTAATGACAACTTAATGCCCAAGGTGTATGAAGATCTCAGTAGTAATGACAACTTGATGCCCACGATAAATAACCAAAGGGCCTCATTTTAAACCCACCCACCCTAACTACAACTTCATCGGACATGTGCAGATACCTCCATCAGTAACCACACACACTATTGTTCAGACATGTTGATCTCAAAATTAAGAGTAATTTAAGTATACGCTGATCAATGGCTGCATTCAAACGTTTTAAGGTTATATCTTGAGCAGTGTAGGAGGAGTTGCGCGACATTACAAACGCATTCATGCAAGCACGGACGAGATTACATAATCCATACCTTTACTTCCAATCAATGAGAGAATTAAAAGCTGAAAACGTGGATGATACTTACACGTAAGTGAAGATTTTCCATAATTGTACGATAAAAGTTAATAGAGATGCAAATCTCTACAGTCACGTTCCTCTTTGACGGAGAAAAAAAACAGTGACTCATAAAAGGGTTAGTGTCTTACCTTCAGAGTATTCGTTTAGCTCTCAAAACAGTCAAGAAGATGGAAGAGTCAACACAGATGATCTTCTGGTCAGAGATTTGTGAAGAGTCATACAAACATATACTTCAGAGTAGACGACGGACTGCTCCTCCTCACGAGATAAAAGTCAAGATAAAGGACATTGGGCCCAGAATGCCCACAACGTCTAAGCAAATTAAAGACAGGAGAATATATGTTATTATTGTTAGGAGAAAGGCCATTGGTCTTCAGAGTGCGTTAAGAAAAAGGAGAACAAACAAGCAAAACCGAAACAAAAATAAACAAGAGGAGGGGGAGATGTCTTCCGAAATGAATAACCCATTCTCGTCAACAAGGGCAGTAAGAAAGTGAAGATGAGGAAGAACACATGCCGGTGGAAAATAATGCATTAGGTGCAATTTTAGGTGGTCGCTTCTAGTAGTTTATCATCTACATTCATACCTTTTCCGACAAAACTATAAGTTAATTCAAACGTCTCGAATTTTCCTTCCAAACATTTTCTCTGGTAATTATTGGAACTTTCTTTAATATTTAAACAGCCGAATTGTTTTGTTGCATGAACGTTAGGACAATAAAATGTACCTGAAGCTAGCAGTACTGAACTGTACTCTGCTCCCCAATGATGCCAATGTAGCTGCTCTTTATTGCGCACTGCTAACTTCACAAATATCTCAATAAAATTTAATTAAAAGTCATTGCCTAGGTTATGTATAACTTTATTTTAAAACAAAACTGAACTAACCGCTGATTAATATGGTGTAAATGATCTAATAATTCGTTGGAAAAATTGCTCCATGTACCTGGGAATAACATCATCCTTTCTATCCTTTCATTCTTAGGCCTACCATATAATATTCACTATAATGTAACCCATCCACCACCCCACCAAATCCTTCCGGCACACGCGATTCACTCTGCAATATAGAAGCACAGGCTAAATATTTTAGCTTTATCGGTTCTTTTCTTTGTGATACATGTAAAACAAAATGATTCATGGACGGATGGGTGGTTTCAGCTTTGCGGTGGGCTTAACAGGAACTAAACAAATTGATCAGTAAACATACATTTGTATTTACTCTTGTCAATCATAACGCAGGGAAACGTTATTTCCACACTCTAGTGGAATCAAGAGCGTCTGAAAGGGCTCATTATCGATTTCTGTGTTGTTTTCTTTTATAAAAAGACCTTGATGACGCGTCCATAATAATAGTCGCATGAAATCTCCTAAAGAACAATAATCATTAAATCCCCACATTCTGCGCATTCCCTGTGGCTTGGCTGAAAATATTTGTACTGTTTGACCACCAGACAGCTAAAATGGCCGTTTTAGCAAAGTTTGTTCACTTTTCGGGAATACATTCGGGATCCGTGGTCGATTTCTATCATCTGTTTGACCCAGCACATTATTCAAGATTCTTCATGCTGTTTTGGTAATATAGTACTGGTATTTTGTTTTCAAAGCTTTGAGTTCATTACAACGCGTTTTTCGACAAATTTCTTGAGCTTTACACAGATCATACATAGTGAATTTTTCGTTCCTTTGTATTCATTTCGATGTAAACTAATTGTTAAAATGAACTGTCATGCTCTTCATATAGATATAGCAGATGTAGTGCATTCTTATAAGTGTATTTAAGATAGGATAATAAAGTTTACAGTTGAATGAGGAACGGCATCTACTGCACAAGCCTCAATCTTATCAACTGTGGGGATTTGCAATTGAATTTGATGAAAATAGAGAACATTTATAAGATTACACACCAACATAGTGAGGACACACTTCCATCCGATGACGTTTTCGGTTGGAAATAGGATCAAATCTTGCTTCTACGAAGAAATTTTGTCCAGAACAATGTAAAATATTATTTGTAGAAATGTTCCCGTTTGTACACATCCTGTTTTTGTTTCATGATGATGAAGTTTATCTTTCCTTCAAACTTCATGTCATACCAAAGAAGCACATGAAACTGCTAGTGAAAACACGTACATATTCCTAATAGAGTTGTACAAAACTGGATAATTTTCCTATCTGAATGTAAGGTCAAGACGCCCTCTTCCACTAAGGTATTACATGTTTAAAGCTATTGAACTGAAAGCCTTGATAAAAACATTTGTATTCTTCAATTAACTATATCCCACCATTTTAAATCATACTTAGTGTTAAAAATAAACTGGAGAGAACGGTTGTGCAACTCATCACAGATCCTGTAATCTTGACATGAATTAAGACAAACCGGATTTTGGATGTTACTTGCATATAACTTCGATAGATAGATGAATAGATAGAAGCCAACCATCAGTTCCAATAAAAAGAATATTTCTATACGCAATATGTATCGATGTCGCAATCGCTAGTTTTGCGACAATATGTGCAAAAATATCATAAACTGTTTTATGCATTCAATATGCTTTAACATGTATAAGGTTATGGGAGGTGGTCTATTACATACTCTGGAACAATAACTGAATCTATGAAATATGAAAACATGTCCTCAGAGTTTGGGAAACAGTCGAATCTGCTTTGTTTTATAGGACTGATCTGTCTCTAAGTAAATAATCTTGCATCTTAATTGACTACTCTCCATGAATTTAGACAATTGAATTCATTCTTGATATATTGGACGGCTGGTTGGACAGAGAGATTTATATCATGGATAATATTATATGTATCAAGTTCCATGTCCTGAAGAACATTCCAGTCACCACAAATGATATCAGATGAATTATTTAAAGTAATGTCTTAGTAGACTTTTTAAGAGGCCATATCATCGTTATCAACTCACGGTTTAACCAAAACTATTATATTTCCATCAATCAATTTACAACACAATATATCTGCCATCATCATCACATCTTATTTTTTGGATTAAATATTCAAAATTATTTATAAATAGAATATCGACAATAACATTATTTCTACATTTATTGCTAATAATACACCAGAAACCCCTTTCAGCCTCCCAATATTTTTAATCTCCACAGTACTGTGTGTTTCTTGTAAACATATGATGGATGTCTCTTTTGCTTAGCCCAGTGGAAGATATCACTCTTTTGAAACTCTAAAATTATAGGCCCCTTACATTCTTTGATTGAAGTTTAATATGATTATTCAAAATTTAATATTACAAAATTTCATCTACTTATAAATATAATGTGACATGACACAAACATTTCAGTACACCTTAATCAGCCGAGACACATGATACAAACATGCACATTCAAAGACATACAAGTACACATTTTACAAAAAGAAATATAGTAGTGTAACACTTTTCCATTCCCACATGGGTGATGAAACTCTCGGTATGTAATATCACAAGCATACTTACACTAGAATACTGGATATACACATACAAAAGCTATAATCTATGATAATCAAATGTATGCATGTACACTTACAAATATTAGTGATAGGAATATTGTTATTGACTATTCCTATAAAAGTAATAGCGTAAAATTTCGTTGGCCAGATTGAAGTAGAAGCTTATTCTTGCATGCATACATTTTGTTTTTATGATATTAACAACAGTAACAATAACAATAGTGATGATAATAACAACAATGCCATTAATAATTAGGCGTTACCATTGTCACCATCATCAATATCCCCTTCATAGTCACTATTTATTGCTGTATGTTATAGACAATAGCTAATAATTAACCATTCCATATTGTACAGTAAGCATTACTATCATCATGCAGCAAATAGCCCGAGTAACTAAATAAATTACCCTGTAATTTTTGGTTAATCCCACAAACAACTGCGCTGTGTACTGTGCTCACAACCCTGCATATCGGGGTACGCTTGTTTAAAACTTATTTCATTGGAGTTTCCACTAGATAAATGCTTGCAACATGGGCACATATTAACAAGAGCATTTAATTATCGGTGTGTTAAATTAAATCAGTTTTATAAATTCATTTGAAAAACGATATGTCTATCCCTAACTGAGAAAGTGATCGTTCTATGAATATTCTCCCAATCATTGTTAATGATGTTTGACGAGTTATTACCCGACTCGGATATCAAAATTTAAACTTGCGTGTGCCAGACGTGTCTTTTCATTAACTATATTAGTCTCTGATTGTCCTCCTTTTCAATATTATTGATATTTACAAAACTTTCTCAGCTTAACACACCTGAATTTCTTTATTATTTGCCTTAATCCAATTGTCATACAGCTCGTTGTTTCCGTATTCAACTGCATTGTTTTTGCTTTCGCATCACAAATCACAGCATTCAAGGTCCTCTTGTACATTTTGTTCAAGAGAAGGGACTAAATCGCCCGTGACATGTAGGGTTGGATCTAAATCGGGTCAAACATAGCTTCTAAATTGACACACCAATCTCAGCAAATCAAACGCAAGATCATCGCAACAACACACACTAGTTATTGAATGCGTCAGAGAGCTACCAAACCCAGCCATATTGACATAAATCACGTCCTAAGTATGCATGAATCTTGGTCATAGTCGAACTCGTGGTTTAGATATTATAACTTCTTAATTCAAATTTGTTCAACGAGGATTTGAAATATGGTCAAAAGACATGTAGTAGCTCAGCCAGTCGGGTGCAGCATCCCTCCAGTAATATATACAGATCGGATTCATCTTGATGGTATAAGTCCATTTTCTAAGTATGATCAAATTCGGATCAGAGCTATGCCTTTCAGAGTGGTAACAAGCACAATCAGCTCCATGATCACCATTTTCCTAAGACACAAGATCACCTTTTTAATTGATCTCGTTCATTTGGGGGACAAACATTCTTTGGCGCAACGAGCCCGGACAACTAAAATGCTTTCTTAGGAAAATAAAATTTCATGTCAGTAGCCCAGTCTTGACATAGAACACTAAATATATCTGTGAATTATATGATCATTTTCCTAGTATGCCGTGGCAGGCTATGCAGTGAAAAATGGAACTTTCGTCCACGGCATGATCGAACTCATCTGAGATCTTGATACAAACCCATAATCCTAGTTTGATCACAATGATATTCGAAATATAGTTTTTAGAACGGTATTAAGCTCAGCCAATCAGACGCATGATCATAACATAGATACGCGTTGATCTCGCTCATTATCTAACTTGTCCGAGATTTTGATGATATTATAAGTTCCATAAAAGTCGGATCATGAATATGCCTTCAGAGAGGTGATGTGCAATTCTTGACGGACGCGCAACGGATGCAGGGCCATAAGGTAAGCACACTTGTTCTTATGCCCGGTAGAGCCAGTTTCATTAGAAGTCTTATCAGTATAAGAGACCCCCTTTATTACTGAGATCGCCTTTTATTGGCTACAAAGTAACAAACGTTTCTATCAAGCTTAATTTTAGCTGGAGGCCCAAGCGGATCTGATACGACTCATCTTACATACACAGTTTACCAATTCACCTGGCAGACTTATGTAACATTATAAGAACAGAACTCAGTGCAAACTATCTCCCAAAGTTTCTATAAATTTACATACTTTACTACAATCTTAACAATATAACTTCCAGAGATGAAAGAATGATTAATATGCGTAAATCTAACTTAAAAGCAAACCGATCCTAGAGCTGGATTGTAGAAACCTTTTTAACATATTTGCATCAAAATGAGACGATTAATCATCAATGGATAGATATGGACAGATCTCACGTTGTATATAATATGTCTAAAACATGTTGTTCAAGCTGATGGACCAAGTCTGAGCAACATGCAAACTAAATTTTGGTCTTCAGTGTGGCAACAGATTACGTCATTAATATGTAAAATAAAATGATGTTCATAATCAAGCCCAAGTGACATGTTATGATACAAAGTGACATGTTATGATACAAAGTGACATGTTATGATACAAAACTATTTAGCAACTTGACGTTAACAAAGAATCATAGAGTTGCTAAATTGTTGACAAATTCAGCAAATTAAATGCAAGGTCGCCTCATTGTTATCGGTGTATCTCGTTCATTTATCGAACATATACGAGATCATGATGATATAAGTCTATAATCCAAGTTTGATCAAAATCGGTCAAAATACATGGCATTCAGAGTAGTAACAAAGGACGACAATCACATGCAAGATCACCTAATAATTATTATCGATTGATCTCACTCATTATCAAAATCATAAGAGATATTGAAGATATAACGCTCAAATTCCAAGTTAAATTAACATCACACAAGAAACACGGCCACTCGAGCGGTAACAAACTCATTCATTTCGATGCTATGTCATAATATAGTTCATGTGCATCACACTCATTATCGAACTCGTGTGAGAGCTTTAAACATAAGCGTCAATTTCAAGTTTGATCAAAATAATATCATAAATATCAGTGTGGCAACAGCAAATATTGACGGATTGTCGACGGACGTACGTAGGGTCATACCATAACCTCCCTTCATCTTGTGGACATGTCCACGAACGCTAAAGTGATTATAATATGTCCAGCCTCGGCAAAGCGTACTCGACCATAAAGCTACATGCAAAAGTCTGGTTCAAATCTTACAATTCTTGTAAAAAAAATAAATCATTTCGAGAAAACAAAGGAATGATAGCTCCTCTCAATGAAGATATATTACCCCTATTCTTCTAACATTGTACAGGTCTAATGGTAAACACTAGACCTTTAGACATCTAACTACCAAAGAGGACATTTTGCCTTGAACATGCATTAAAGTACTCAGTATTGTAGGTCTTCAAATATGTGGGTATAACAAGATAACCGGGTTGAACTTCGGATTTATAACAGAACACTTTTGATGGATGATACTAATACGATGTTTATTGATGAATGACTTGAATGGAAAAAGAATTGTTATTAATACGTGCGTGTATAAGATCCACATATTGGACAAATTAACAATCCGAACGAACCTAATAATGTAACATAAATGTGAATACAAGTAAATGACCTTACACAGTACAAGGACAAAGGTTAATGATTCACAGTAATTTCACATGACGAAGAGAATGATGTGTTTTACTCAAAATAGTAAAATGATTCACGGTAATTTCACACGACGAAAAGGATGTATTTTACCCAAATAGTAAAATTTATGTACTTCACCCAAATAGTAAAATTGATGTACTTCACTCATATAGTAAAATGTATTCACTCAAAACAGTGAAAAACGAGGTACTTTACTCAAATAGTAAAATGATGAAACGATTGGACAGACATCATACAAAATATCTTTACAGTCCCAATTGACCCCTTGTGACAAAAGTTAAAGTATTTTATGTGTTCATGTTTATTTTTCCATAAGTGTGTGTCTCTTGTATTAATTTTATTAAATTCGTTTTTATTAAATTTTGAGTAACGGTTTGTGCACCATTCAAATCTTTTATTTCTTCTAATATATCAAATTTCTGGAGTTGTTATTTAATTCATAATCATAGTTTCCTAAAAGTCTAAAGTTTAATAAATAAAAGCTAACTTAAATTAATTCATATTTAATTTCTATTGAGTATATTTTTATAGTTTTAATAAATAGATATCTATTATACTGTTTCTGCTTTGCGCATTGGTTGTTTGAGATCTTAATTAGGCACGAGCAGCATTCACACTACGCTTTCGCGATCACGTGAACACTAGCTCAGGTGCCACGAGTTTCTTGAATGACAGTTTTGATGTAAATATACTATTAAGTGGCTATAGTTAGGTTACTAATAATTTAATAATAATTTATTAAAGTAATACATGAATAATTGTTTAGTTTAGTCAATTTAATCGTAATCAGTAAATTTTGAAAATTTAGCTATAATATTTATTGGTAAAGTTAAATTAATAATATTAAACTGTTTAATAAGTGTTCTTCGCATTCGTTTAAGTTGTTACATTTCTGAATCATAAGTCCGTTTTCCATTGCGTTAAGTCATCTTTTAATCCATACAGTATGGCAAGTGTCCTTCCTCCCTGGTCACAGGAAGGAGTCTCAATATCGCAATTTTGTGGATCTGTCTTTTCTCCCTGCTCAACAGGAAGGAGTCTCATCATCGCATATTGTATTCCATTTCTTTTCTATTTCATTAATTTTTTTTAATATTCTTGCTCCATGGCCTTAATTCAAAGTCCGGTTCGTTTCCGTTCGTTTGATTCTGTAATTCTTGCTCTGTTTATCTGACATTTTGGAACTAGGGGGCTCCTGTACTGAGTAGACTGCTTACTGACAAGCCGTTTCGTAATGTAAAGATTTCGTCCTACGGTGAGGTATTTAGACACAGACAATGTAGCCCTACATCGTCTGTGCGCTTGATGAATATCGGTTTCTCCCATCCAAAGCACTTCGCACGTGCGGCATAGGATGAACCGAACTCTGTTTCGAAATACTGTACAATATACATAAATCACCCTCGGGTATCGCTGAACACAAAAAAACGAAACCCGAGTACATATATTTAATAAATGAATGAATAAATACAATTCCGTGACAGTGGTATATATATATATATATATATATATATATATATATATATATATATATATATATATATATATATATATATATATAATACAACTAATACTATCACACAGGTTAGAGAATATTTAATTCGTACTCTACGGAGATTCGAACCCATGTCCGCTGGTAAACGGCACCCATCGGCTTGCCTGCACACACCAGTTTATATTCCATCACGACTAAGCAAGCATTACCAAAAAAAAATGATGTGACTGAATCGGTATTATATGCACTCGTGTGTAGCAAACACTCGGATGGGGACCCAATAATTAATTCTCATCTATCTACATAGTCATTCCGGATTCCAGTGAAAGAAATCAAGGTAATAGGATTAATTACAGAGAATTATAAATATACAGAACGGAAAGTGCTAACTCTGGATTCTATAGAAGAATGCTTGATAATAGTAGGCAGAATTAATATTTAATACAAAAAATACTATCATACAGGTAGGAGAATTTTAATTCATCCCCTACGGAGATTCGAACCCAGGTCCGCGGGTAAACGGCACACACCAGTCCATATTCCATCACGACTCAGCATTAAGCTTTTAAAATCATTCTTCATTCTTGCAATGTAAAAGTACTTGTCAAACAAAATCTCTATTCAAACACATCTCGTTCGTCTGCTGAATGACGTCAATAACGTATAACCTGGAAACCGCTTTGTCAAACGAGCATAGAGGATAGGCTGGTGATAACTTCAATGAGATTGAAACATATCGAGCTCAGAGCCACCTAGAATTTATAGCTGTTGGCAAGACCCGAAATATTTGAATATGCTGAAAGTTCTTGGTCGATACACCAACATGTTAAATTGTTTATTATATTGTTCTTTTTCATTTAATCTGCATCAAAAAACATTGCTGACACTTATATATATATATATATATATATATATATATATATATATATATATATATATATATATATATGCCGTGAAAATATACAACTCAAACACCAAATAGAGGGAACTATTTTCCTACTCTACCCTAAGTCAGTTAAATCATGATTTTAAGTCCCTATCACAAATACTTCACATGGAGACACACAATAAATCCACACAATTAGATTTTAATAGGAACTACTTGGCTCCATGGACACCTATGCGGCTCGTGCCTGAACTCACTATAAAATAAAACCATGCCATCATGAATTCTCATCAATACTGCATTCGTTTCCCCTAGCAATTGGCTAATTATTCGGGCTGAGAACTATTTTCCCAACACCCAGTTCCCATAATCACACAGATAATCACGAAAATCTAAACAAAAATCCTGAAATTAGAGATCTATATACAAATGGCGCGCACTCCAAACTTTTATATATATATATATATATATATATATATATATATATATATATATATATATATATATATATATATATATATATATATATGTGTGTGTGTGTGTGTGTGTGTGTGTGTGTGTGTGTGTGTGTGTGTGTGTGATAGTAAAAATTGTCAGAAAACGGGACCCTGCTTTCTCCAGTCACCTTTACATCTGTAAATCTTGTTCATCTCCTAAAGGATTCACTAAAACTATTACTATCTCGTATTACAGATAGATATACAGGAGACAGCTGCTGCTTAATTGCACGGCTAATTAACTACTCTTCAGTATCGTCAACATGAAGCAAGTGAAAGATAAATTCACGAATCCACTGGACAAAATTGTCTTCATTATTAAGTCGCTTACTTTCAAAGTGCATTATGGGAAAAACAATAAGTTCAAAGGGACAGGTACACTCGTCAACAAGAATAATGTTCAGAATCGATTTATTCTTCTTGCTAATTCCTTGGGCTATCCCAATGAAATATTCCAGGTCACCACGCGGTTCTTCATTTGTATCCAATATCAAGACAATGTGGTTGCTAGACTCCATTTGTTTTGCCTGTTCTGTCCACCTCTGTTTTCGGGGATCTACATTCTTGCTGTTGCTGGTGATTCTTAGCCCAGTATTCCCATACAAAAACTCCTCCAGCTTCTCAGCGAGAACAACTTTAGTACTATCTGTCTCCGTGTCTTCGTCGTATAGGAGGAAAATGTCAAAATTTGATTTTGCTATTGAGTTGTCTATGTCTATGTCAAACGCCTGTCGAAATCTTTGACCAGAGTCTTCTGTCTTGCCAATAGTAACGAAATAGAAAGCACACTCAAGGTATACCAACTTACAATTTTTTTTACTAATTTTAATCCCTTCTTTTATCCTTTTTTCTAGCATTTGAGCTGCATCCTCAAAAAGATTTTCTTCCAGTAAAGTTTTAATCTCACCACAAATTATTGTGGGATTGTTTGCCTCATTCTCACACAAACTCGAAATTTCTCGGTAGAAGGATCGAGTTTCGGCAGGTCTCTGAAGTATTTCACCGAGCTCTGCAAGTGCATGCAACATCGCAACATCCAGTTGTCGTTGCTGGAACATGTCTTTTAGCACTGGATATGACATCCATTCCTCTTTGAGAAAATTTAGTGTTTTGCCTTCACTGGATGCTATTTTTTCTAGTCCTTTTCTCCAGTATATGACAGCATCTGTCTCCAGTTTCCTTCTCTGATCAAAATCTGTCTCTTGTTCAGCAATATCTCTACAACAGGCGCCAAGATTTTCATAGCAAGAAACTTCTATTATGGCTTTGATGCTTCCTTCCATTTTCAATGTCATCAAAAATATGTCACGTGCTTCCTTGAATTTCTTTATTTGCCTCAAAACTATGCCTTTATCCAAAGAAGCCCATTCGTTGCCAAATTGTATTGCTTCGTCTAGATGATATAGAATTTCTTGTACAATCTCCTCTTCGTCCTCTGGTATGCTGAAGACACGATCAAACCCTTTAGCGCATGCCCTTGTTGTTTGTCTGGTGTTCGTGTATTTTAAATTGCTGTCAGCTTCTCTAGTTGAAGATATAATCCTTTTCTCCGTTTCTGAAGTAGCTGACATGGGCTTTTCATTTATTGAAACAGTTGTTCCTATGTTCGTCTGGGACAATTCTTGCGAATAGTCATCGTGTTCTCCTGCAGAGGAGTGACTGGGAACATCGCTTTCTTTGGCATCTTGGGTCACAGCATTATCTAAAAATGTTTTATGGCGAATACATGTACTGACTGGATCATATCTATTACCGTTTCCATTGTTAGGAAGTTTCTTCTCATCCAGTTTGTCTTTGAGTCTTTGCTTCAAAACAAGAGCTAGATGATGATGAGCATAAGATGTTTTTTCTTTATTTAGAGACTTTCTTAGGACTTCCTCTGCCTTGTCCAGTTTCCTTAAATATTTGTAAAGTTTTCCACATATTTTTAATACGTGGGAGTCCTCACTACATGTTTCTATTGCCAAATCAAGAAGACTTTCGATGTCATTTTCCTTAATTTCTTTCGGAAACAATTCTTCTCTTCGATATTTGTTCAGTCTAACACCTTTCGAAGTGACATATAAAAGTTCTGCGAGGGACGCCCAACATCTTCCCCTCCATCTGGCTGAAGAATCAGAACAAGCAACTTCATATAGCAATTCTGCCCCTCTTTTCATGCACTCTTCTTCGTCCCTCTCTTCCCATCCTTGTCTGGGCATGTTTCCAAAATTGCATAACTTACGATACATAATTCCGAGATCTAACTTGCATAAAGTTAAAGTAATAGGATGCATGTCTTTGTCGCTCATATCACGAATTAAGTCTTCAAGCATATCTTTGGACTTCAAGAGATAGGATGGACCAAATACAGGGTAGCAGTACGCTATTTCCGCTTTTCCAGTGAGGAATAGGTTATTGTTAGATTCTGCTAATTTCACTAACTTTTTCAGTTCTTCATTTGCTTCAGTAAGGCGACCTTCCTCCCTTCTCATCCAGAGCCTATTGAAAAGAGAGACAATATTTTCTTTATCCAGTTCTAAAGCCTTTCTGTTGTAACTATACGCAACATCTCTCTCATTGGCACTCCAAGTTAGAAAGGAAAGCAAGTTATATATCCTTACTCGCTCTGTAATTGATTCAAATTCATCGGACGAAATATTCTCCTCTAACTTCTTCTTATGCAATTCTATTTTCTTGCTGTTCTTAAGCTCTTTAATTTCAAGGTTGAATGACGAGGGAAATGCTTGAAATTTTTGTTGAAACCGAGCTTCTTCTTTATCCATTTTTCATCACCCTGTAATAAAAATAATAATAATAATAATAATAATAATAATAATAATAATAGCCAGACTGTTTAGAAAGCACATGCGCACTCAAGATCATTTGTTTAGATCCCTCCATGAATCTATGATTCAAGGCCTAAATTCCTGCTGATAGGGATGGTACTAGGAGCAGATATTTGTTGCTTATATAGGATAACACACACGCAAATCTGTGCGTGTGTGTATGGGTGTGTGTGCCTGTTGTGCATATTTAAATCCATGACATAAAGCTGCTTAGTGTGATGCCAGCAATAAAGATTATTATTATTATTATTATTATTATCGCATTTTCGAAGAAATGTTTAGCGATTATATGATTCTGTCTGTCTGGACGTGTGTATACGATGTGGCAGTAATCTTCAAACACCGCTCCAATACTTTATACCAAGGTATAATGCAGGAACCCAACATTGTTTTTGCAGAAAAAAAAATATTTTGTTCGAAAGTATCAGTGGTTGAAGTGTGTGTTTCGTAAGACAAAGTTGGGATAAGTCAGATCAAAACAAATAGTCGGCAACTGTTGAATAACATATAATCAGTTAATAAACGATGACAACGAATATTACAACTGTCGTGTATATTTCGTATATAATTTTGTGATTCATGCAGATTCTTATATATCACAAGAAATGTTTCTATTTTAGATAACACTACCATCTTTTATTGAATATATCTAAACAGTAACTTTAAATTTAAATACACACTTTGATGAAGGAAACGTGGTATCAAGAAACCAAAGTTAAAGATTTGTTAGAAACGAAGAACATCGAATACCCTTGAACATACTCAGACAAAACCTCAACTGTAGTGGTAACGTTTGACAGAACTCTGAGGACCCATTAGCAGCAGAGTCTATTATTCTTAACGTAATGTATTACACAGCTCGTTTGGACAGTATTGGGCACTCCCAAAGCTACTTCAGCTGTAATGACACAGATGAAAACATTATGATACAATTTTAATAACAGATTCAAACGTGAAACTGGACTCTGTGGTTAGTGATGACAGTAGTTTACTATCACATAATACTTTTTGTATAGTTGATTTTCTACCCTTGAAGTCATTTATCAATTTCTTCTCCAATGGAAATGAATCATTTTAATCTTGTATAAGATTTTTCCGGTGCTAAAGAGTGCTTAAATTAGTCATGGTGACGTTTTCGAATCTAAAGTTCTACTTTTAGCATGCAAACAATCTAACTATTGTCATGTATTTCAATCAGATTGCACCTAAAGTTATTTATTGGCATTTTTTCGTTCATTGCCAATCGTTAAATAGTTGTACCTTCTGGATACATGGCGCATGCTTTTGGTTTTGTCTCATCGAACTCTCCATCATAATATATCTTGCCATAGTTATCTGTATAAGATTGTACTTGTATCTGACTCCAGCATGCCTACATAGTATCATACTTCCAATCATTAGGAACATATGGTAGTCTGCCAAACATTCTAACTGAACATATGATATTTTCAAAGTAGCATCACGCTCTAGCCCTGGTGCACTATAATAGTCAAGAGGTTCTTGATGTTGTTTGGAGTTAACGCCGTTTTTCATCGCATGAGAGACTATGCAATGCGGCAGTAAAACTGGTAGAGGAAGAACTCGGTAGAATCCCGATAAGAGCCAGCGGCCCAGAGGGAAGATACTGGCAAGCTTTCCCACATTAACATTGTCAGAGCCCTTAGGAGGGTCTAGTTTGTAATGTGCATACAAACATTTCGAAACGCCCCCAAAATATACTTAATAATAAGCATTTTTACTGTAATAGTCAAAACAGCCGCAATAGCAGAGCGTCAAACTTGTATTTCAAGGGTTCCGCGCTCCCGGGTCGACTACAGCATATTTACTTGCGAATGGCTCCTAACAACCCAACAACCCAACCCCCCAACCCCCCGTTCCCGTTGCCTGATATAGCCGATAATGTCAAATTACAGTAAAAAGCAACCAAACGAAACAAAAAAAAACAATTGTATAGATTACCTAATGTCTGAAGGTTTAACTACTCCATGGCATAATGAACGTATTAGGCGTCATTTTACGTATTTGAATCTTTAAGCGAGCACGTTTTGATGGTATAGCTATTTCTTGAATCTTTCAAAGCTGCCGTATATAAATATTTTTCTCGTCGTTGTCTTTGTTATTTTTATAACTTCATCTAGATCATATTTTTACTCATGTTCTTCAAGAACAGATCACTGCCATATCCGAACAAGTTATGAATGAGCAGTGGTATGTATTATGGGTATTTAAATTGATTTTCCTGTAAGCATGGCCTCAATACACTTCAGTCAAATGATGAAATCACGCACCTTGTGTACGTGTGCTTCGCCATCGCAAACTTTTTTTGTTAGATAGTTTTTCTTTCTCGCATATATGGTATGTATTTGTCAGCTTAAAATGATTTTTATCTTCGTCTGCGAACACCATAGGTTTTGCAGTTCTCAGTTTTAATTCCTTGTACATTAGTCTTCGATCCTCGCCAACCATTTGTAACAATGCAATTAGTACCTCTGTAAACGGCTGGTCTTTACCATTTATGAATTGACTTCAGGTACTTACAAAATCTTGATGGAATGTGTTTAGCTGTCTGCATTGTCCGTGTTATATCTGAATGCTGCATTACACTATTACAATGCTGTATCTGTGATAACATTACACTTTCATAACAAATATATATAATACATGGAGATCTTAATTGGTGCTAATGGTTTTTGCTTTACACAAAACAATCCTCTGTCAGGCTGGCTACTCTCTAACAGTCTGTTATTTTCAAATGTGTTTTTGACCTATAACAAAGTCTCAAATATTTTAATGTCCACCAAGAATTTGATGACATCGTCCATTTCACCTCAGTTTATTATCTTGCATGTCTTGTTGTGGGTTAAAAATATCTGTACTCAAGTTTTTGTATTTCTTGAGTAGGCTGCTTCCTTGCGTCTACCTGAATTTGATAGAAAACATTAACAATTTTCTAAAATGATGATCTTATTCAAACACGATTCAATGTTACTGAAAATCCATAAAATCGCGATTGTTCTAGCAGTAAGATTTATACACAGTTTTCTTTCTCTTAAAAAATATGTTAGCCTTTTAGTAAACATTCTATTTAAATATCGAATATTAGTTCCTCTCAAATACTGCTGGATGGCCTAATAAGGGGGTTGCAATCGTTTCGTAACTTGGTGTAGAACCGGATGCTCGATTAAAGAAGTCTTCATTTGAGATTATTGTTTTGTTTTTTAAATTTGATACAGGCATCAAGCTTTAATTTATATCACTTTAATGATAATTATTATTGTAATACGCACCTAACAGTCTATAGATCATGTCTCTCGACATATTTAAATCGAAACGGTACCAGTGTACGACTTGTCTCGCCATATATATATTATGAGTAGCGAAATGTTTAGAGCCAAAGACGGATTGAATATTCTGAGATATTTCCAGCAATAAGTTGTTTTACCTTATCAGAACGTTATTCAAATGTAATTTTAGCATTCATCAGTTTTCCTTCCTGCCAGTCTTCTTATCCACACGAATTGCTTGAATGGATCGCCATGAGAACATTATGTCAAGTACTATCATCAGCCAAATATCCGTAAACATTTTCAGTAAAACGTATAGAGATATGTAACAGCTTTCCAAAACGCTTGAAGGCTCTTCTATGTTGTTGGTTTATAAATAAAGATAATTAAATAAATAGTGGAAGAATGGTATGAAAATTAGATCAGTTGACCTATTTGAAGCTAAAATATTCATTACATGTTGAGCAGGCCTGGATTAACTTTAAGTTAGCATGCTTTCTGATATGTGAATTCTGAGCGGCCTAAGTGGTTAGAACGTCCGCCTCGGATGCGGGAGGTCGCGGGTTCGAACTCCGGCCGAGTCATACCAAAGACTTATAAAAATGATACTAGCAGATGCCTCACATGGCGCTCAGCATTAAGAGGTTAGTGTTAGGTCTGGTCGGCCTGGTGTCAGGATAATGTGACTGGGTGGGACATGATGCTACATGTCTGCGGTTTGATGTCCCAGTACTAGACATCACTATAAACTGCCACACTGCTGACATAGTAGCGATATGAATGAAAATTTGTTAAAGCTACGTTAAAAATTCAAATATCACACACACACACACACACACACACACACACACACACTATCAACAATATACCTTTACCGGGCACATTATACGCCAGTAGTAATATGTGACACACAAGACCCAAAGGGAATTCAATGTTAAAATGTCTATAGGATTAGTATTAATATGGCGTTTGTTGAACAATGGGAGATTCACATTAGTATGGCAATATGGAGACAAGGGGAATTTAAAATTACTTTCATATAAGTTTCTGTGGATCAATCGTGCTATTGTGACAATGAGAAATGTAATGTTCAGAAGGTTCATAACATTATAATAAACTAATGTTAAAGTGACAAATGGCAATTTATGGAGACAATGGGAAAAATAGTGTTAATAATGACCAAAGGTTTAACTTGATGGGACTGTCTGGAACCAGGGGGAATGCTAATGTATTCAAATTTATAGGGACAATGGGATTTTAGCGTTAAGACAATAACTACTAAGCACACGCCGTATGACTGACCATCACCCACTCATCTACCGACTAGCATCCACATCTAATAATGAAGAATATAAAAATAAACTGACCAGCACTTACAACTACTAACCTACTCAATGTGTGCCAGACCAACACTCGCTCATCTACTGACCAATGCCTATACTTACCAACAAACTAAAAGAATAGGAGTACCGTAATATAAAACTTTAGTTCTGTTTGGTTTGGTGTTTTACAGAACAACAACAAAAGTAGGTTATTTAGTGCCAAGGCAATTTAAGTAAAGTGTCTTGCCCATGAGCATGGTAGAATTTGAACCCGCACCCATTCAATTGTAAATCTGGCACGCACGCTACTGAGTCACCGCAGATTCTGGAGCCTTATTAAGAAGAAGTTGATAGTGGATAAGAGTAAAGAGATGTCATCTATGTTAACAACTTTAGTTAACACACTACTCAAATATATGGTCCATTTCAGGGTCAACCAGTATTATAGAAACAAAATACTAGCTACTATTGCCACCTTCTATAGTTTCTGTTTTGTGCGTCGTCTTTTGTCTTTGTGTTTTCACCAAAAAAAATAAAAAATAAAAAATAAAAAAAATAAAAAAAAATTAATATGTCCCTCCCTTCACTTTGTATCGTGTGATTACATATATATATATATATATATATATATATATATCTGTATGAATGAAGACACGCATTTGATCTATTTGATGGTATAATGGTTTCTGACAGTCATTTACTTCACAAACTAAACTGATATAAATGTCCAGCCCTGACAAATACTCTGGTAAAAAGTTTGAAATCATTTAACACTATAACCTTTATTTTGTCGTCAGTGAGAGTCCTCTAACATACTTCAAAATCGCCTCCCTCTTCAACAAGCAATATCAAATGTGATGTTTATTGAAGTACAGAAATTGGATATAATCCTATGAATTCTGCGCCGGTCTTCGCTCAAGAGTGCCTGATCGAACTCTTATGATCTAACTCCATCGCCATAGCAGCCACAAAAGACAGAGGGAGAGAGACAGAGACAGACAGAGAGACACAGAGAGAGAGATATGGGGGATGAGACATTAGATTTTTTGCATAGTTTTAAAAGACATTGTTACAAAATGAAGTACTTATTACACCTCGTACGCATTCCACTGTGTTCTGCTCACTCCTGATGTTTTATAACAATGGATTTGCAAACCTTTCGATTAATCGTATATGAACAAGAAAAAAGAATTACAAATTTGACAACATATTTCACAACCAAGCTTTGTTTTTTCCCTCTCTGTGTGTGTGTGTGTGTGTGTGAGAGAGAGAGAGAGAGAGAGAGAGAGAGAGAGGAAGTGAGCGTGAGAGAGGGGGAGAGCAAACACGTTTGGCACAAAACGTCACTTTTTATTCTAAGCTAAGAAATAAAATCCGCATATCATGGAAATTAAGTAGGAACTCCATAGGATGTGTGGGGGGGTTTGAGTGAGTGGGTTTATGTATATTGTCTATGTTTATCTTTCACAACTAAAACTTAAACTCCACTACCATTCTATCCTTTTGGTGTATGATAGGATATATGAATGATATTATGCTTGTGTGTATGCCCATCCCTACCGTCTTATCTTTCTACGCTGCATAGATGATAGTATATAAGAATGGATGTTTGTATGTGTGAATATTCCTAACTTATCTCACATTTCACATCTAGCGTCATTGAGGTGGTAGGGGGGATAATTTTAAGTTTGTTTATAAGGGGATGGTAGTGAAGTTGGAGGGGGGGGGGTAGTGGTTGATGGAAAGATTTAGTTTTGTTTATAAGATATTTTACTTCTATTTAAACCCCTTTCTTCACATCCTGCCCTATATCTGAGTCAATATTTGCGATGGGCAATACGTGTAGGTGATGGTCAGTCATAATGTCCTCTGTAGTATATGTGATAGTATATCAGTGTGTTTGTGTGCATGTGTGTCAATAGCATTGGGGAAGGAGAATATTTCTCGATTTTTATCAAACGACGCCTCAGATGATGGTTCTGTTGAAAGTCTGCGCATGTGGTGGGGAGAAATTATCGAGATTTTATATTTTGGTTTTTGAGGGTTTTTTAAATAGGTTAAATCTGGCTCCGGAAACCGCCAGCCGGCAGCCGGCAACCCACAAGGGCGGCCTTAAGCCTATTAATCCCCTGGTTTTATCACACAGGTGTGTATTGTACTTACTTTATACTGTACATCTGAGTGTTTCAACAGGTACTCTGTCAAGCGTGTAACCGCAGGTTCACGTTATTAATGCATGTTAATTGGATCGCTTACCGAACCGAATATAGGACGTTAACACGTACTGCCAGTTGTAAAATCAATACCCATTTTATTACATAGTGTTTTCAACCCAATATTCTTTTGATTAGCAAGCGCATTGTTAAACTATTGGCCAATGCAAAACTGACAAAAATACATAATTTTGCCTTCTAAGGTTACAAACGTAGATAAAAGTTTGCGCGTTCTCTGTGCTTAAATGTAAAACCAACATGCCATTAAATGAATTTTGCCGGCACTATTCACGCACAACCGGTACTATAGTCTATGTACAAGGGAACGCAAAGTGGATGACTTGTGACCAGGCTTGCCTGTTCTGGAGAACGGGATTCACTGAACGCCACAATGACTCGCTTTACATACCGCTACTGTAGATGTCATCGCAGGCGATATTCTTTGGGATGAGCGTTCACTTTATGGCTTTTTTAAGGGTGGATACATCGTGAATGGTCGCTCCTGATTGGTGAACCCACCCTTCCCAATACCTCTGTCAAGCCATTTCCTTTGGTGTCGTTTCCAAATGTTGCATCATTCGCTGCGCAACATAGTTGAGATCTCAGACCCTGTAAGGAGCCATATTGTTAGTATTGGGTTGTCGCACTTCATAAAGACCGTATGTCGCTGCTGCCATCGAGTAGCCATTTTCGTTGTAAGATCCACTGACACCAATAAGAAGCCCATGCCTTGCTTTACTCGTGATTGTAACCATCCAGCACCCTTATGCTCCTCCACTCTCATCTGGTCAAACTTATCTACCACAGTCCACTTACCAGTATCCCAACCGCCGGAGAGAAACTTGGGACACATGAATTATTTTATATCCGCGGAAGGGGCGTACGAATAGCGGCTGCTCGCTCGTCGCCCATTTGGCAATCAATATCATATGCCCACCACGTACTTTGTACACACGCAGGACGTTAGCTTTTTCGATTCTGAGTGGAACATACTTTTCGATATGAAACGTACTAAACACGTACGCGGCCCCTCGCCCTTGAATTCATTCTTGCCAGTCCCCATCCAAGCCTTTGAGAATAGATGCAAGAAGATACATTGTCAGGATCCAACGAGTCTTGGGCGGCTGAAGCTTAATGTCGATATGTCTGGAAAGTTCCTTTTCTTTCCTTTTTGTTGTTTGCGCTTGCATAAGAGCCTTTGCCTATGTTTCTAGCTCCTTCGCCTCAGTTTTTACAATCCTTGTCGAGCCACTGTTCTGGTAGCCCAGGCGCTTCGCGGCTTCTGGGGTAAGAAGGCTGGTCCATCGTGAATGCCTCAAAATCTCTGCGTATTGCCGTCATCTTATTTGTATGTGCAATGTCTAGTCCATAGATGTATTTTGCTGTTATATTTTTATTATAAAAAGTATTTCTCAGCGTAAAAGTGAGACTAACCACTCAATACCAGCCAGGTGCTCAATTCTCGTAAATAATATTTTGTTTCTCCCTTTTTTTCCCGGTAAATCTTATACGCATAGTCCATCTATTGTAGCGCATATAGGAGGAGTAATTCGCCTTTACTCCAATTCTGCACCGAATAGAAGCGTACATGGCGAATACTTTTCATACTGTTACGTATATGTAATTAAATTGCTTGTGTGTTAGTTTTAAAATTCTTTTTTATTTTTATTTTTGTTTCATTACATTTTTTTGTAATGATTATTTTCACGGGATTCGAAATTCTTTTTCAGTAATTCGATATTTTCTTTTAGTAAGGTTGTTTATCTCAGACGCAAAAGGTGTTACATTAGTAATACTTTTAGTTCACCTTGGTCCTCGCTAGTGTAAGCGCTACGCGAAGACAATTGACTATTGCCAAGGTCATTTCGTCTAGTCTGAATAAACAATGTTTTATTTTTTAATTTATTTCAGATTGAAAGTAGATAGGGGATCTTGCTACGTGACGAACTGCATTTTTCCTATTGCGTTGTTTCAAGTGTTAGGAGACCACGTAGTATGTCTCGCGAGAACGGGATGATAATTCGGGTGGATATAATACTCTTCCTGAGCGCTTGTCAGTCAGTCGTATTTTTAAACCTTGAGGGCTTGAAAGGTTTCGAATGTTGAAACCAGACTGTTTTTGAAGTTCACTTGTTTTGGGAATTTAATAATTTATTCTCTTGAAAACCAAACGAGTGTACTGTTTTATAAATTCTGGGAGAAAGAAATTCAGTGGAAATTTATTCTGGAATTATTCGGAAACATAAACTGTGATTCAATTGAGGAATTGTTGCTATTTGTACAAGGACCACATCTGACGTCATCGCCTTAAATATTGGAACGTCGTCGAGATTCGAACCTGGATTCTAATAGAACTATTTAGTGATAGGACTTGTATTTTTCATTCTTAGGATTAAATTTTGGATTATATTCACAAACCGTAAGTCTATTTTCAGTTTTTACATTGTTTTCTAGGGAAATAAATTATTTTGTTAAAATATACAAAGCTTGTTGTCTTCACTCTTTTCTCTTGTTATTATTGTACGAGCATACACGTAACAATACGAACTTTACAAAATTCGTTTACGCATTTTGTCCACACCTTTTCTGCTTCCCAGTAGTATTCAAGCACATGTGTTGGTACCCACAGTCAGTTTGGTATAAATTAACAATACAAGCTATCCCAAAAAGATGTGTGGTATTATAAACAGCACTTTAACGGCTTACAAGAGTAATCCCACTATTTTAGTCGAACGCCCTCGTGGAGTACCTGGCGTTTTAGCAGGGGTTTATTAGTCTTTTTTATAAGTAAAACTCCTGGTACGATTACACGCACGCCTTGGGATACGCTGCATTTTGTGCATGCCGCGAGAGCCTGTGTAAAGAAAGCTATTTCCCCGGAACCATCGTTTGCAGCGTTTGTTTGACAAACTTTGAGAGATGAACATCCCCCTGCTACTTAAATATTCCTATTATTTTCAGGGATGATATTATGTACGTGTATTTGTGAGCACGCCTAGCATTTTTTCTCCTTTCTCTTCATGTATGACAGAATACTAGCATGTTTGTGTGTATAGCATAGTATATTCCCAATCTTGACGGGTCTAATAGCATGTTTGTGCATGTGTAAATATTCGTACTCTTTACCTAGGTTAGAAGGCGTTGACGTTGGTCGGTGAAAGAGTGGGTGATGGTCAGTCAGACGGCATTTTGGTTAGTAGGTGTAGTTTTAACATTATGTATGCCCATGGCCCTGTAAATTTTATTAAAAATGTTTTAAAGTAGCATTTGCCTTGCCCCAGACATATCCATCAAGTTAAACCTATGGACATAATTAACATTTCATTTTCCATTGTCTCCATGCATTTCCCCTTTGTCCGTATGGTATCATCTAACGAAAATCTTATGGATATTTTAAACATTACATTTCTCCTTCTCCCAATTGTACTATTTCTCAAAATAAATTTACTGAGACGTAATGTTCAAAGCCCCTTGTCCCACTAGTAACATACTAATGTTAATTTCCCCTTGTCCGCCAAGTGCCACATTAATGTTAATTCTATGAAATTTTTAACATAAAATTCCAATAGTCTCCCAAGAGCAATGTATGCCCATCAAGTGACATATGCTACTGCTTCAGCCCGCACCATGTTTGATACTCAAGCAGGAAATCCAAATATCTGAGCAGATTTTTTTCTTCTTTCCGTCACAATGACCTTGACTTTATAATATTTTGCCGAAACTGACTTTATCATGTGCAAGTTATCCACAGTGTTTGGTCCAGATATGATATGTAGCGCTAATAATATTGTGCAGAAACTATTTTTATTCATTCATTCACACTGTCCTTGATCTTTAATCATCTGGCCGCGGAAGCAACAAGGTTCCTACTTGCTCCAAGTACAAGTCCTGCACAAAACTTTCTCAATTTAAACGGTGGCAAAATCAAGTCATTTTGTTGGAAAAGAAAACATTATTTTTCTTTTAGTTACAGTGAACTTGACGCTTGACGTTTGACTCTAAAATTAACAGGCGTCTTTCTTGATCTAAGTGCAAACATTCAGAAAAGTTTTGTAAATGTAGATGACTGAGTAATCAAGTTATTGTGAGTAGACCATTATTCTTCTTTCAGTCATATAGATAATTACCTTTGATATCTTGTTACCCAGAAATCGATAGACTTATTTCTTACTCTAAGTGAAGACATCCACAAAGTAACTGTATAATTATTGACAACTGAAGTGTGAAAATGAAATCTGCAACTGATGGACCGACGAATAAATTCCTAAAATAATACACTCAGGTTTATGGCGGGTATATGAAACAACCATCTGACAATAATAGAGGTTTCTGATGGTGAATGTGCTTTCATCCTACCTGTTTAAGAAGAGCGAAGTTTCATGTACTGACCAGTAGTCAAAAATATCTCCGCCTGTTAATATAAATTGTCCCTATTGGTTCCTATTTTGTCAATGTCGTTTGCATTTTTCCAGTCTACAGTCATGTTTAATAAATATGAGCAACTCTACCTGTTGATTAAGAACCATTACAACTGGCAAAAATACTTATTCCAGTCATTACAGGAATCAAATGAGAGACTTACCAAATATTCTGATTATCTGAGAACAACGTGAAACACATGCACGTTGATGAGTGTTAATTGTTGCAACACTGCTCGGTTATCGTGCTCATATAGATTTTTACAAAAGTATTTTGACAATTTTAAAGGTTATATCGCAGTCTTGCCATAAAGCACACTCTTCATCAATCCTCTGCTAAGAAAGATAATGAAAAAATACTAGATTATTTGTAAACAAATATATACCTGTGCGCTCTGCTTTGCCCAGTACACATCCAAAATCTGGGCCCTAAGGGTCAAGTCCAATTGAGTAAGAGTAGATGCATGTACCAATTTATTTACATATCTGAAACCGTCTTGTCTGTATGAATAAGTGTATACATGGTGTTACGAATATGTAATTAATTACTTGTGTGTTAGTTTTAAATTAACTTGACCCGATTATATTCTAACCGTTACTTCTGTACTATTTTAGTTCATAGATCTTGTAAACATCGGATGAATGCGATTGGCTATTACCAAGGTCATTTTCGACCCACGTGTTAGCTGAGTTGTAAACAGCCTTTCTTTTTTAATTTATTTCTAGTGTAGGAATTAGATTCATAGATAGAGCTATTCTAGCTACGCGATAAATGGCATTTTATTTATTGCGCTGTTCAGTGTTAAGAGATCACGTGACCCATCACGCGGGACTGAAATGACGTTTTAGTTGGGTTTAATACTGATATCTCAGTAAAATTTCGGCAGTCGTATTCCTACACCTCAGAGCTCAAGGTGTTTCTTCTATTGTTGATGTCAGATTGTTTGAAGTTCATCTATTTTTTTGGATTTAATAATGTATTCTCCAGAAAACTAAACAAGTGCTTCATATTTATGGAAATTCTGGAACAAAGACGTTTAGTGGAAATTTATTCTGGAATTCTAAACAGAACATTGTAAACTGTGAGTCAATCGACGATCTGTTGTCACCAGTACAACGACCTAATCTGACGTCATCACCTCCATATTGGAATTTCATCGAGATTCGAACCTGGATTCAATTAGAACTATAGTAGTAAGAGAAGATGAGGATCCTAAGCCAAAAGTGATTTCCAGACCAGAACTCCAAAACAAATATATTATAACATTTTTGTCATCCCTTTAGGACCTACTGGATTAACTTTTTTGGTGATAAAATATTTTTTTTATATTTGAAAAGATGAGGTTCCTAAACCAAAAGAGGATCCTAGACCAGAGACCCCACCCCCAAATTTGGAGAAGCTCCCCATTCTTTATAAAAAATGGCATCCCAGGACCAACCCATCGACAACGTGCCTGTTACGGGTACCGAACCACAGACCCCAGTATGAGAATCCAACATTCCTGCACTGAGCCATGACATTCGGTTATAAATATACGTTTGGGAAATTATTATATTGTTACCTAACAGGAAATTCCTATGAGATTAGCATTACATTTTTTTATTTTAAAAAACAGTATTATAAAATGAAATCGAGAAATATACACTCTTACATATTTCTATGCTAATTAAAATACATTGCAGTATGTACAGGAAACGATATACTATGTTAGTTTATACATTACAGACAGACAGGTAGTCTGGAAATCGATAAAGGCTTTACATCAGACAAGCCTTACACAGATCGATACAGAACACCTGTTTCACTACGGTCTTATATATAAACATATTATTTCTCAATCTAAGGTTATAAAATCACTATATTATTTCACACCAGATGATTTTCAGTGATACAGCGCCTTACAGACAGACGGTCTGGAAATTGACAAATGCCCTACATTAGCAACACTATATACTATGTCTGATAAGCACAGACGATTTATACTAGCTGGATGACAGTATTATCTCCCTTTAAAAACCTAAATAAGACAGACAGAGTTATATTTCTTCGCCAATAAGTAATGTTTCAACATTTGCTAATAAAATAATTCATCGTCATGCTTGTACAAATAAAAATTAATTCTTCCGCTTGCTTTTCCATGACATTCAAATAGCTCTTTCATTGCCATCTTATTAAGAAGATACTTACTACCTTTTACAAAAACTTTTGACCGATCTAAGTCAATATTAATTTTTGTGTATTGTTGCTGGCTCATCGGATCATGAAAATTATTGCATTTCAGGATAAGTTCGTCACGTAATTTTTCAAGATAATAAAAATATTTACTGTCATCTGATTTGATAAGCGAGAGTTTAATTCTACCAAATTTACTAAAACAAATACATCAGATTTCATCATTAAATTCAAATGATAATTGCTGGATATTAACCAGTATCTTTTTGATTTTGCTATTAACTCCATTGACTAACGTTAAATTTTCGAACATTATTTCTAAAGTTTAGACAAAATTAATTAAAGATGTCACTGCTGGTACTGGCATAATGTCCAATAGCTAGTGTATTAATACCGTCCCCACAGTATCTCTTATCGTTAAAATTACTTAGTCCACGTTTTATAATAGTATCAGTTTCAAGTATGTGACGATTTGTTCTGATAACATTTGTCTTAATAAAGCTGACATTATTGTTTAATGCTGCTTTAAAGTCATAAAATTTCATACATTTTTTACGTACCCAAGAGGAATACCTTTCGCTTTTTTCGTCCGTTTATTAAAATTACGGCATACATTTACTTCTTAATCCGACAAATTCTCTAAATGGCACAAACATAAACTCATCTTTCATTTTGCCAATAACTTTTTTATTTGCATCGTCATGAAATCCACTACTTTCTGGATAATCCGATAAATCAAATAGGTCACGGCGGTCATAGACGTCTTGATAGACATCCTCACATTTTATGTTATAAACGAGCGAGTCTGTATCAGTAAATAACAACTCCGAATCTGGCCACTGCTTTTTGGTAAAATTATAGTGAAAATCATATATCAGCCACTTTGATATATCAAGTACAGCTGCACCAACATATATTAGTTTATTTAACTTTAAATTTGTCTTTCGTCGTTGTATAGCAACAAGATTTTTATTAAATATTTTCATACTGACAAAACCATCATCACTAACTAATTTATTTCTGCGATTTATATCGTTTACAATCTCAATATTTACTCGCCGTCTGATATTCTCCATTGTCTTACCGAACATCGAGTTGTTCATTAACTTGAAAAAGTTTTTCTCAAAGTCAGTTTTAGCCACAGCACGACGTTTCGTATTTAAATCAATATAATTTGACATCCATCTCGATTGATTAAATTTTAGTACGCGATGGACTTTTCTCAGAATTAATCCAGCATCTACTGCTTGTTTTAAATTTTTGTAATGTATCACGTAATTTATTTTATTTAACAAATTTGGAACTAGCTTATTAAGAATCGAATTTTTTTCTGTTGTCGTTGCTCGTTGTTCAGGTGATAGTAAACTGTAATCTATTATCATAGACTCTGCACAAAATGGGAAGTCGTTGTGTAGATCATGTAATGAACTAGGATAATCTAGATCAACTTCAACAAAACATGAAATATCTGAAAAATTATCATAATTTTTTTTAGATAAATCTTTTTCAGTTTCTTTAAGAAATTAATCTGGAGTAATCCAATGAAATCCACTGCAAGGCATTGGCTCTGATATTGCATATCCATACAAATTGACGCAGTCTATATAAATAATATAATTTGATGGAAGATTTTTATCATAATTTTTCAGATATTTATTATTAGCTATCGCATATTTTTTTTATTATAACACTAATTCCTTCTCTGATACCTTTTTCAATAAAATTAAACATATCAACATCTGTCAAGAGATCCAATTCTATCTTACTTGCTTTTAGTAGAGCGTCCCACGACAGTCCCGGAACGGAATAATACCAGTAGGGGTCTAATCCATAATTTTTATGACTAACTTGACGAAATCTTTCAAAAACATCTGCTAGTAATAAAACATCTGTTTCAAATATACATAATGATAATCACCAAATGTTTTACAACTAAATTTATTCTAAATATCTTGTGCATATTTGTACTCGTCGTCTAAAATATTTTCATTTTTGAGTTGCGAGTAAAATTTGTCTTTATCAGGAAGAGAAGTTTCATTAAATCTGCTCCAATCGTCAAGGTGTTCGTACGGAAAGATACCTTTTCTTGTTAAATCTACGTAGTTTTCACCAAAGCAACTTTTTAAGTTAGCGAAACTACTACAACCTTTTACAAGCTCATCTAATGGTGCTGCCATAAATTGCAGACTGTCAATAAAACGTAATTTACCGAGCGTGACTGACATATACTTTTCAGAATTGTTTGGGATAAATTTTATTGTATTATTTAATTTTAGTTTAGATTAAATTTCTTCACTGCCAAAAGCTTCTATAATAATATGACTGTCATAGCCACGAAAGTTATGTAAAACTACAGGAATAAAATCTGGAGCATGAAATTTTAAATTGCAACTGTTATGAGCTGCTCCTCGATAATGACCGGTCAGATGACAGTGATCGCGCACTTTATCATCGCCTAACAACTTCTCGCAGATATGACAATTAACTGCATTATCAAAATCAAGTTGTTGTTTGGATGTTATTTTTATTGGAGCTGATTTAAATAATTTGTTAGAGATCTTATTAACTTTGTTTATCAAAAGTTTTAGTAACCACACGGCCGGACTTTCAGACTCACCATTTTTACATCTGTATAACTTTACTGGACCTGGAAAATTATCGTTAGCACAACAAACTACTTTATAAGCTGCTCCACAAGGGACATGTTGCTGTATTTTTCATGCACTTCATTTATTTGGATTATTTTCTGCGCCGACCACAGGAACAAGTAGACACTCGAAATCAGCATAAATAACAAAAGGAATACTTAGCTTATGATCATAATTTTTAAATTTTAACACTTTTTCTTTTTCTCCAGGCATGGTTATTCTTTGAACGTTGACACAGTATTTGAGATGTTCTTGCAGTTTTTCATCTTTAGAAAAACCTTATAAATATCTGTAACAGAAATATTTCTTGTTTTTATTTTTATTTTATTGTTTGCCAACGAAGCCGTTAAAGATTTTTTTATCGAGGAATAATGTCCTTTGTAAAATAATAAATTTATTGTCTTTTGTGTAGCATTTTCTGAAATATATCTTGGGTAAACAATTTATTTATTCATCTAGTCCGAAAGCATTTACTGAAATATTGTTTTGTTTTTCAAACTTTGGTATTTGATTGTCTGCTACAGGAAAAGTTATTCCACTAAAGTTTAGCATGTCTTTGTACGGCAGATATTTTTCAACCCGATAGGAGTGGTCATTCTGAGGATGTTTCGCAGACAAAATTGCCCAACGGTAGCATTCGTTATCATTGTTTCTGTCATTTATACAACATTTTTGTTTTTAATTTTTTGAGGGAGATCAACGTAAGAACTACCGCGAAGTACGTTATATTTCATTGTGTGAAATAAAACCTCTTTTATCATTTCAAATTTCCAACTCGATCCTGATGGAGTAAAAGCCTCCAATTTTTTGTTTATTTCTTGGTGTATTTCACTGGCGACTGTGGCAATGTTTGTTCCAGTTACCATTTTTCGTGATTTAGCTGTTAGATATGGCTCTGAAATTTAGCTGTCGAAATTTGTGTTTTCAAAAATTATATCAATTACATCCTTTTCGATTGCATGTAATTTTGATAAAATCATATGATACTGTACTATTAGTTTGATACTTTTGTGAGCTGCAAGTTCTTGAGTTATAACAGGTTGTAAAAGATGAAATAAATTTGTAGAGTTAAAATTTGCTAAAACATTTTGATTATCAAATTTGTAACTATTATCATAGCCAGAAAATGCTGTAGCAATTTTTCTGCTTTTATTAGGTTCTTCTTGGCAAATCTCGCAATTTTAACATTATATTATATATAGTATTTTTATATTTAATTAATTTTTTATGTATTTTTTAATTAGAGATATAAAATGTTATATAATATAATGACAGAAATTAGATTGACAGCTGAAGAACAAGAAACGTATCATGTACACCCAAAGTACAACTTATATGCTGGAAATATGTTAGGGTCAGTTATTCACCTAAAATATCAAAGGCCTTTTGGTAAATTAACACCAGCTGGAATGATAATAAGTGTAAAAAGTGATAATACAGAGAGAATTGAAATGTTTAGAAAAGATTTTATTTATACTTTGTTCTGCGGAGAAACTCCAGCTGGACAAAGAGTCTATAGAGTAAACGGCGCAGTTAATGATGATAATATTGAAAATATAGCATTACAAAATGAATTTCAGCCACATCCAAAGTTTGATTTGTATGAGGCTAACGATCGAGGGATTATTCGAAATATAAAAACAAAAAAGTATTAGGTAATTTGCAAAATAATGGATATCTTATAGTAGCTGTCAGAGGAGCAAAAACTGATTTCGTTAATTACCTGTCACATTGTTTTATTTACGAAACTTTCCATGGCGCTATTTCAAATAATTTGGGTATAGATCATATTAACAGCATTAAATCTGATAATATGATTGAAAATTTAGATCTACTTACATCAAAAGAAAATACCCGACGTGGAGATGCTGGTGGTATTAGATTTGCTAGATCAGTTGTTTCAGTAAATCTTGAAACTGGAGAAGAAATGAAATTTAAATGAATGACAGCTGCTGCAAAATATTTTAAAATTGACAGCAAATCAATAAAAGATTAGCTGACAGTAAAACTAAATCAGCAACATCAACGTCAACATTTGATAGATTTAGGTTCAAATATGACGATTAATTATATTTCTTAATTCTGTTTTAGTAAGACAATTATGGGCAAACATTAAAATATCATCGCGATCAAATTTTAATGTTATAAACGAACTATTATCAAGTTTATTTTTTTCTGCTGCTGTTAGAAGTATTTTATCAGAATCACCTTACAATAACATTAACAGAATAAGCACTATATACCGACAGATATTTTCAAACTGCCTCGGCTAGTTCTTTGTAATTTAATATATCAACTTTCTGATGATATTTTACATCAGGAGATTTTATTTCGCTGGCCATTATTATTTATAATTAGATAAAAATATATTATAATATGAACTGAATGAAACGACTCGCTGATATATATGCTGACGATACAATCGCAGGAGATTTCATCTCTAGTAATACAATCGCCAACGACAAAATCAACAACGACAATTTTATACTGAAATATGACGTAATCTCAGAGAAATCTGCTGGTTATAGTGAAGATGATATTTTGTACAACAACGAAGACAATGATGAAGTTGTTGACGTTGTTAACAAAACAAAATTACAGTAGACCGACAACTGGACGACATAATGTTAAATATCATATCGCTAAAAAAAAATAATAAAATTTAATTTTACTGTCGCCAAACAACAAATATTTTGGCAACTTAAAAAACCTTTTTTAACTCTAAAAATAACTGGCCAGCAAAGAAATATAAAATATGATTTTATTTTTGTTAAAATATTTAATTTGATGCCAGTCGATAATGCAAGAAACTTACATTTAATTTCCTTGTGTAGACCGGTCAAATGTAAATCTGTACTGATAAAGTACGAACAAATTTATAATTACATTATTTTATCAACGTCGACAAAATCGACTTAGTTGGTACCCAGCTATTAAATTTATCGCTACATCCTCTCCATTTAACTAAACTTTTATTGCCTTTTTTCCTGATCACTTTTTCAATAACAAATATATCTTGTTCGGTTTTCTGAAATTCCTGCTCGTAAGAACTGCCAGTTATAGGCTCACCTAATAAATCTTTTAGCGTATAAGTCACTGGTATTGTTAAAAGTACTTTATCAACAACAAATACTTCTTCGCTCCAGTTCGGAGAAAATCCTTTCTCAAATGTTTGGGTTTTTTTGTCAAAGAAATTCTAACTTTATCACCAACTTTAAATTTATGTCTGCGGTACATATTTTTGTTTGCTAATATTGGATTTTTAATTGCATCGTTTGGCGACATTTTAATTGACCTGTGCTTTATATTATTATATTCGTCAACAATTTTCTCTAAATTGTCAATATATTTACTCGTATTTTTAGCTGTTAAACATTTGTGAATTTTTTCGTTTAATGTGTGATTAAATCGCTCGACGACAACGCTTTTACCTTCATTTCCAGTGACATATTTTTGATGTTATTTTGTTCCAAAAACTGCTCAAATATTTCATTAAAAAATTCTGCTCCATGATCAGTCCAGATTCTGTTTGGTTTTCTTTCTGTAGTTGTTATTATTTGTTTTAACGCATCAGTTATCGACGTTCTTGTTTTATCTGAAACAGGTACACTAAAAGTATATTTGCCAAAAACATCTACAACATTAAAAAGATATCTTTTATTATTGTTAAATTCAGCTAGATTTGACAAATCAACTAAATCTATTGCCCACATAGCGTCAACGGCATTTGCGACAACTTTACGTCGCGTAAACTTTTTGTTTTATATTTGTGTAGCTCTGAGGCAAGATCATCATACAATTCCTTTTTGCCGAGCCCCAATTTATATTTTGATCCAATAAAACCCTGCACCAACTTTCGGTCAACACGCTCTCGCATATTTACAGGTTTCATATCACGAGGTTCGTCTAGCATTACTTTATCACAGCCGTGCTTATCTTCTTCGTTGTCCCGGTAGCAGATATAATGGTGCATTGCTATTGCATCAACCTGATTGTAAGGCTTTTGTCCTGGCAGCGGATTATCCATCTCGTCAAGTTGTTTATCAAGAGGATTATAAGGTCCAGTATATTTATGGCCTGGCAATGTCCAACCGTCTTTTGGTTTTGGTAATTTGCCAATCAATTTATGTATATCTATACCTGTTCCAATTATTTCTCTGTTGTTGCATTTCTGACAATATGTAACAATTTTATTTTGCTCCAGACAGAGATCTCTATCACAATCGCACTTGCATCCCATTATATATTTTATAACTGACCAAACAAAACAAAATATTTTTCAGAAAAAAAAGTATTTATTATAAATCTGAAAAAATATTTATAAATCTGAAAAAATTTAATTTTATCTGGTTTCTTTTGGTCAAATTTTGACATTTTTTCGACCATTTTGCCTGTATTTTACCTTTTTTGAGGTCAGATTTCTTATTTTTTGAGGGTCAAACCTCAAGCACTTTTCAATATAATTTTTTATATTTTTTTATATTTTTCCTTTTTTTTGTCCGATTTTTCTTCTTTTTTCGTTGCTGTTTTGTTGATTTTTGGTTGATTTTTGCTCGTTTTTTGAAGAAAATATCAAAAAAATGAGAAAATTTATATTGAAAAGTGCTTGAGGTTTGATCCTCAAAAAATAAGAAATCGGACAGATTTAATTTGATTTTTTAAACCATTTTCCCAAAAAAACAGGTAAAATTGGTCAGAAAACACAATTATTGAATTTTTTTCAGATATATCAATATTTGTTTTTAGATTTATAAATATTTTTTTTTTTAGATGTATAAATATTTTTTCAGTCGTCTACTAAAATAACTTCCCTGGCAACGCCAGGACACGGACAACCCGCTCCGGACAACTTTGTTGTTGGTGATAATTTCTTTAAAAATATACTTTTTCCTTTCCCACAGACTGCACAAATACTTTTCAGCATTATTCTATTACTTTTTGTTTTTCTGTTTGTTCATCTTTATTTTCTGTTTTAGTTTTGCTCTTGAGACAAAATGTTGACATTTTATATTTGTAAGTTTATACAAAATTAATTGCAATTTCATCATTAGCGTGAGAAGGTTGCTTGTCAAACGATAAATAAATTTTAAAAAATTGAATTTAGATTGGTACATTTGTTTTATAAACATCACGCAATAGTATCCATAACCAGAAGTTCCAACAGGCTGAATTTGATTAGACGAATAATTTATTATTTTATATTTTTTGTTATATATTTTTTTATTGCGTCACTTGGTGGATGTCCAAATGAATCGAAATAATTGTTATTACAAACAGCTACCCAATGTGTGCCAGATCCGTCATTGAAATCTTGTATATCTATCACACACGCGCCACCAGCAATCGCATCATCAAGTTCATATTTAGAATAAACTCCACGGAAATTTTTTACCTTTTTTAGTTTATCAAGTAAATCAAAGTTACTAAACGCGGCCTAGCTCCTGGCAATGTTAGTCCTCGGCCTATTCCCAACAGATTTGGCAATAGACGTTCCGCTACTCCCGCCAGCAACGGTCCTATAAATCCACCTTTGTTTGCTTTTCGCCGCGGTCGTGTCTTTGTTTTTTTGTTTTTTTCGTTGTGTCTTTCTTTTTGCTGTTTTTCGTTTAGGCATTATATTTATCTTTAGACAAAAATTTTCTTTATTCGATCACCTGAGACAGCTTTTTTCGTTGCGCCAGATACTGCACCAGATGCTGCTGCTAAACCTAATGTACCAAGTACTGGCAAAATGTTAGGTATTAATGTTCTGGCCATAACAGATAATGCCGGACCAAAGAAACCACCTTGTTTTGACATTGCTGTTATTTGTGTAGCACTTAAATTTAAAACAAAAGTTTTTTTGCGATCGTATTTATTTATTTCTTGTTTCGTTAACATTACTTTTGTTAAAGTACCTTTGGAAACACCTTCAGTGTTAGGTTTTATTTTTAATGATACCTGCTGTTGTTTAGCAACTGCAGCTAATTTTTTCACTTGACGATCAGTTAAATAGATTTCATTTACAATATATTTTGTCATTATATACATATTACAGATTAAATTTGTACCGACATTTTCCCTCCGACAGAGTCAATTGTTATAAATCTGTCGCTGATCACTAGCGCGTACAGTATAACTATGCTGCTGGAATTGCTCCTAGTGTCCAAGTAATTTCAATATCAGCTGTTGAGTCGACAGCTCTTACGTTATGCTTACTAACGTCAAAATAAAATATTGGATAAAGTGTACGAAATTCCTCTGCTGATATCTGAGATCTGTCTCCAATATCTTGATATTTTTGCACTGCGTCCATAAGATACATGTACGATCTAGTAATATTTTTATTAGCGTCATCTGCAAAATTGCATTCTATCGCTCGTTCTAGATATTGCTTTGAATTTAGTCTGGCGTATATTCGTCTAACATTAGCATAATCAAATATTGCATTATTTTGCTGTTGATTACCATGTCGCGCTTGCTGTTGAAATACAACAAATATATTGCCTCGGCAGTTGTTCATTTGATGTTGTTGTAACTCGCCATGTGTAGTCGGTTGTATTTGGAACTGCTGTTTGATATATTTTATGTTGCTGAAAATAAATTTTGCTTGAAAGTTTATAAAGTATATTAATTCTGACATTTTTGTGATTGACGGAGTTATTCGTGGCATCCACAGCGCAAGTTTGTTTATAATAAATTGTACATCAGCTCCGCCAACTCTGAATAAACAATCATTTTGTTCTGATCGATCTAAAATAAGTGTATGTTTAACTCCACGAAATACTTTGTTGTAATCGCGACAAAATCCAAATACTGTACTTAATGGCAGCATTATTGTAATTTGACATGATTCTGCTGCAAGTGCCTTTCTCTTAACATAACCCTCATTATAACGTACATTTCTTGTAGTAACTAAATTATTAACAAAATTTACCATTGCAACGCCATCAACAGCTAAACCTGGTGGCGCTATACCAAGATTATTACTAACAGCAATAAGTGATACTCTTGTAGCATTTGCATCAGCCGCTGCATCTGGTGCGGCTACCTTTAAACCACAACATATTAGTTGCAGTTGATCTGGAGTAATCATCAGAAAACGAAATAGTATTTAAGATTGTACTTGCAACTTGTAGGTGACTTGAAATATCCTCAACAGTTTCATTAGCTAGCTGATATCTAGCACTTTTAAATAAACACCAGCCATTATTTATAAGAGCTACTTCTGTTTCAGCTGCAGTTGCGACAGGTGCATTAGCTACTGTCATAATCTGGCCACGAACTTCCAATATTGCTTTGTGAGGTAAAAGAAATACATCTTTGTCTCTGGTATTAAATGTTCTGACGCCAGCTTTATTTGGTTCATTAGAATTTGTGTCGAGATACTGAACATACTCAAATTCTGTTACTGTATCGTCAGTGTCATAAGTTTCTGCTAACTCGAGATAATTTTTAAGAGACACTTTTTTATTTATTAGGTTACATAAAATATATTTTATTATTTCGGTGATGTTGCCTTAGATATTAATTTTTGTATAATTTGTTCTCCTTTTGGTGATAAAAGTTTTTTTGTTGTTGTTATCATTGCACGTTGAGTTTCTTTTGTTGGAGCTATTTCTGATATTATTTGCTTTATGTCTGCAATCTGCGGTGCAGATTGTCCTTTTATTTTATCAGCTATTTTTTGTCCAACCGCAGTTCCAGCAGCAGATGCGGCTCCAGTTGCAAATGCTTTTGATGCGTCAAGTGCAATTGGCGCAACTTTATGAGCTATTCCTGAGACATTTTCAATAATTTTAGTAAATATATTTCCAAAAAATCCTCCAACTATTTTTCTTCTGTAAAATATTTTTCTCTGTTTCATTATATCTGAGGTTGTATAAAAATCACAAACAATACCTCGCTATTGTGCGCGTAGGTGCAGGTAATAAGTAACAACCTCGTCATTCAAATCCAATTGTCGTCCAGATTGATCTGTCAATTGCATACTTATTTCTGTTATTTGATTTTCAACGTTTAGTGGATAATAAATAACTTGACGTGGACTAATATCCATGACACATCCCGGTGGAACGTCCGGCGAAAACTATATATTGTTTGTCCTTTACTATCCTGGGCTGAGTAAGATCCAGTTGCAATAGAGCAATTTATTAATATTGTGTTTACGTCAGTTATATTTACTGGCAGATCACCGTCATACGTTATAGTTTGTTCTGTAATTGATCCATATTGTTTATGAGTAAACCCTATCAACGACGCGATACTTTTTGCTGATGACAAATCGATAAATATATTATTTTTTAACGTTATCCTAGCTCGTAAAGTATTATAATTTGGTGTCAGCTCAAAATTGTCAGCTACACCATTATTTTTTGTTATGAGTTCTTTTATTGTTTTATTTAGATTAGTGACATTATAAGCTCCTTGTGGAATTTTAATGTTTTCCATGCAGTTCTTGGAGTTGTAATAGCGAATGTAAATTCATCATTTAGTCCAGTTTTTACGTTAGCCATAGAATGCCATGCCGTACAGGAAATTAATCCAATCTCATACTGTTTTTCAGTATCCAGTTGTATTGGCGGAATATAATTTACTGAAAAATTTGCGCTATGTTTAGCAGCTGTGCTAGAGTCGAGTAATAATGTTGTTGACATTTCTATTTATTATATTTTTTATAAACTTAAGCCGCCACAATTAAGTCGCGGTGTAAAATTCTGTATTCGTCAGATGTTAATAAATTTTCCGATCTCAGATGATCAAGTATATCAATAATTTCATTGTCAATTTCAGCACCAACATTTCCAGCCTTTTTTGATGATATCAAAAACATTAATCTGCCTATCATTTCAGAAACTGATGTAAATATTTTTACTCCTGTTCCTGTTTGTTCTTTATCAGCTTTTTCAGCTTCTTCAGCTGATCTTATTAGATCTTCAGTTTGCATAATTTCTGGAGCTTTTTTATCTCTTTCTAATCTTTCCTCATCTAATATGTTTGCTTCAGAAGCTAAACTACCAGAGTTATGACTAGTGTATCGGTTATATTTTTTTACATTATTAATAATTTTAACATAAAGATAGCAATAATTCCATGTCGTAATAATCTAATACTTCCTGGTAATTTTTATTTTCTAATACTACATCTTTAAGACGTTTTTTACTTTCTTCTGATATTTTTTGTAACTCCCTAATTTTTTCATCAGCGTTAAAATCATCTTTCTAATATATATTCTCAGTTTTAAAACCATATTCTCTGTTAAAATCTTTATACTCATCATCTTCTATTCTACTTCTCATATTTCGAATATCATTAAAAAAAAAATTTCTTGAGCATCTAATCTATACTCTTTTCTAAAAGCTTCTTCTCTTCTAGCTTCTTCTTCTTCATACATTCTCTCCAACGATGATTTCTCAACTTTACTTTTCGATTCTTCAATTTTTTATTATTTTTTTTTTTCTGTATCGCCTAACCTTCCTTCAATTGGATCAACTTGTCTTACTTCTGCTAATCGTCTTTCAAATGCAGGTGGATTATTAATAAGAACATTTAGTTCATTTTGTCTAGCAGCAGGATCAGCAATATTTACTACAAGTGCCTCAGCTAATCTTTTTCTTTCTTCGTCAGATCTTCCAATAACTTTTGCAGCAGCTGCTTCTTGCTGTTCTTTAACAATTCCAACCAAACTTTTTGCCTGTAGTTTTTTAACTTCTTCTCATAGTGGTTTAGTTTCAGGTTGTTTTCCAAGTAGAGCCTTAGTAATTGGTTTAAGAGCTGTAGTTGCTACATCTGCGGCAACTATATGTCCACGTCGTGCTTGCTGTACTTTTTGCTTAAATTATGCTTGAGATTGTGCAACTTTTTTCAATCTTCTGTATGTTTTCTATACTTTGCTCGTTTATCCACAATTATGTGAAAGATGTTTGATAAAACTTACTGCAAGTATCTGTCAATACAGCAGCGAAACATTTTAGCTGGATTATGTGTTAGTTTATCGAATAAAAAGAAATTATATTTACCTTTTGTCGCTTTATGATATAGTTCATTAAATTTATCTTTTGTTACGTCGCCACATTGCTCGTTTGCAATATTTCTAACGTCAACATTGTTCAGTCCGGGAAATAATATAAAACAACCAGTATTTCGTCTAATAAATCAGTCAACATTATAAAAACCTTGGGCGAGATAAATAGAATTACATTTCTTATTATGTGATAGTGAAAAATATGATTTTATTTTATTCATTTCTGCATTGTTTAGCGGAATATCATCAAAAACAACTATCTAATGTTCATCTGAATCAAGTTGATTAACTGGAACAAGTTCTTCTGGTTGTTTGATAATAAAAAAAAAATCTTCACCAGCCTCAAGATCATCACGAAGTTTGTTATTATATTCGTTAAGTAGCTCGTACTTATCTTGTTGTGGATTAATTGTGTAAATATAAACTCGATCGTAGTTAAAATTATTGCCCAGAAGTAAATTCATAAGCAAGCTTGATTTTCCCCATCCAGTTCTTCCAGCAATAAGATAATGACAATCTGGAAGTTCATTGTTATGTTTATGTTTCACCAACCGCTCTGTATCAAACTTTAATATCGACGATTTTGCCATTGTTGTTGTACAATTTTATGTTATATAATTTACATATAAAAAAAAATTGTCAGACAATAAATAAATAATGAGCTATTATACAAAATTTGGAACATCATTAGGAGATTCATCAGCTATAAGTACAATAACAAACGGCAATATTGATTTATCGGGCTACCTGAAAAAAAACTGGCGATACAATGACAGGAAACCTGTCTATGTCAAATCAACGAGTACCAGATTTAGAAACAAATTATCCGCCAACAAATGTTGTTAATACACAAGCTGTTAGTTATGCACAACTTAAATTAAATAATAAACTATCACTGACAGGAGGAACTTTAAGCGGTAACTTAGATATGTCAGGAAAAAAATTATAAATTTGGAGACTGGATATCCGCCAAGAAACTTGACTCAAACACAAGCTGTAAGTTATTTACAGCTGAAGTATGTTGATGATAACAAGCTTGATAAAACCGGTGGAACGGTTGCAGGCAACTGAACAATGAGCAACAACTCAAAAATAACTGGATTACCGATAACCTCACCTCCAGCTGGTGATACAGACGCTATTAGCTATGCTCAGTTAAAAGGTGCACTGACACCGTACTTAAAATTATCTGGTGGAATGATGACTGGATCGATTGATATGGGAGGTAAGTTGATTTATAATACTCAACTTGATAATATAAGTCTTAGCAATGATGATTGGCTGACTAATGTTACATTTGTTAAAGACAACTTTGTAAAAATAATCGGAGGTACAATGACAGGTAATTTAAATATGGGACCTAACAAAATAATAAAAAGTTATACTCCAGTTAACCCTTCTGATCTAACAAATAAAGCCTGCGTCGATTCTGTTAACGATAACAAGCTCCATAAAGCTGGCGATACAATGACAGGTAACCTGTCTATATCAAATTCAAAAATAACTGGATTACCGACAACCTCGCCACCAGCTAATGAAACTGATCCTATTAGTTATAGTCAGTTACAAGAAGAACTTACCCCATATTTTAAGACATCCTGTGGACCAGTGACAGGCAAGATAAATATGAGAAATAATAAAATAACTACGACATATGTTCCAGTTAACCACAATGATCTGACAAATAAAGCGTATGTTGACAGTCTATATAGTGGTGTAAAACGAACCAAAAACGATGTTGGGTATATTCCAACACTTTTTAAGGCAACTGACAACCGAGCTGGGTTTGAGGTAAGTGCATAAGCATATTATCCTGAAAATTATCCTTATTACGCTTTCTCTGACAGACACGAGTGGACGACCAACGGAGAAGTTGAAAATTTTAGGATCCAAATTAAATGTCCCACTGCAGTTGCTATTTGGCAATTTCATTTGCGAGGTCGATTAAACTCTATTGTTAGTTGAATTTATAACTGGCGATCGGAAGTATCAAACAATGATATCGACTGGACAACATTATATAGTAAAGCAAATACATATATATCAGCCACACATTATTTTACAATTCCGACAGAAAATACTGTCAACAAGTACTTATATTTCCGAATTTATGTTATTGCTGCTGAATATCCGTTTCCAGGACTGACAGCATTTCAAATATACACACTCGATGATCAGATTTAATCTAATGCTATAAAATAATGTCAAGACAATGGTTTATAAACATTGCGAGAGAATTTTATGATAATATTTTTAGCTTCAAAAAAGATGTTGGGGACGAATCACTATCGACAGATATGATAAATACTATAAAAAAAATTTACAATTCCAATCATAAACTCTCCATTGTCAGAAGAAGAAAAAATTTTTGTTCGTGTTATGTATATGCGAGGACCACAACTGAAAGAAGCAATAGAAAATTATGAGGCGGTAAACAGATACTGTCATCCTGATGATTGTCTAGAAGAACGTAAACAAGTTGAAATCCTGTTTTAAAAAAATATTCCTCGAGCTTGATTTTGGAAATTTAGATTTGATAATAAAATTGAACTTAATAAAAGAACGAACTTACGGTGAAAATGTAGATGAAAAAAGACGAGTAGACGATAGCCATGATCGTCTCCACAGACTAGCAGAATCTAGGATAATGGGAATAAAAGAAACAAGGAATTATACAATAGTTTTTCAAAAGAAATTTTTTTAAATATCTCGGTATGTACTTCCATGACAAAGAAACCCTAATTAAAATCGTTACTACGACACCAGACACTGAGTTAATTATTAAAGTGTATGCAAACGCAATTTTGCCAATGATACGTAAAAAAAGACCCAGAATTTGATCCGATTATTGTTGACAGATCTCTAAAGATAATCAAACATTTTGATGATGAAATTAGTGATCTTAGTAATATTGAGCGACAAAAGTTTTTTGAGGAAGTCGATCAAACAAAGTTTGTGGCAAAGTAAAATTCTTATTACGACATAAGAGAAGCAGATGATATTCCATTCCCATCAATCCAGCGCTCTAGACAATTGTCATTACGAAATTATTACAATGAAGTCGAGAAAATTTTCACAAAATAATACGAAAAATTATGGCTTAAAGTAAATGCTTTTACTCGTCTTAACATTCTTGGACTAAATTCACTCCAAAAATTAATGCTAGCAAATTTCGTGGTGGCATATGCAATTTTCAGACATCTTGTTCTCAAAATTTTCACGTTAGATCAGATAAACTTGGTATTAGGGTATATTGATGAAACAGAAAAAGATTAGAGTAATTTGGTGAATGAAACAGATTTGTACGAACGAGAAGTAGGCAATATTTTTGATTCATTTACTTGGTGAAAGAAAAATGATGTACTAACAGATAAACTATATAATGATACTTCGTCAGATGTTTATGACAAGATTTTATAGCTGATCTTAACAATAATAAGTTCCGTGAGTTTCTTGATTCGATTGTTGGTGCTAGAGTTTTTAATATTATATAAAACTGTAAGCAAATATTGTATAATGAAAAAAAACAAATCATCGATTTCAATCGTATTTCAGAAGAAATTCCAAAACAAGATATTGACCCTCTAATGCAATATTACAGATATTATCACAAAAACCTTTGGTGTGTAAAATAATGTTATAAGTATTACAGTAGAATACTTCGAGTAATATCATATTTGCCACTGCTGATAACCAGCTCTGGCAAAATTTTAAGTGGGGCATCTTTAAATCCGTTTCTGTTAATAATATCTGCCATCGGTGTATCTCTTTCAACAGCATGTAAGAAACTTGTGCCTCGACTTGAGACGAAAAAATGCTTGTAAGATAGCAATTATCACTTATAAAAAATTACTTGATCAGATACGATCTTATTTACGAGGTGTAAAATATGACATGGACGATTTAATACGCAAGTTTCGTATTATTGACAGTATGTTGACGAATATCCTACCAATGACAGTCAGCAAATGAAAAAGATTATCATAAAATATGGTTACAACAGTAATAGATGTTTAAAATATCATTATCAAATAAAGCATCAACCGTGTTGTCAATAAATGTCATCGGATCATCTGCCCAACCTCTTATCCGTTCGTCATTTTCAGTTGCGAATAACCATACTGATCCATACCTGCTCGATAAATGATAACCAACTTTTTAATACAATCGCTTATTATTTTAGGTGCTATTCCAGTATATTTTGAAGCTGATCTAATATATTAAATCCTTTAAAAAATTCTGTTAGATCAAATCCGACATTTATTATTGATGGTGGAAAATAAGACATTTTATATTAATATTTTATTGTTTAAATAGAAATAAATCTAAATGTTCGGGAACCACTTTTCACCATTCCAAATTTGAGGGTGGGGGTGGGGGTCTCTGGTCTAGGATTCTCTTTTGGTTTATGAACATCATCTTCTCAAATATTAAAAACAAAAATATTTTATCACCAAAAAAGTTAATCCAGTAGGTCCTAAAGGGATGACAAAAATATTATAATATATTTGTTTTGGAGTTCTGGTCTAGAAACCTCTTTTGGCTTAGGATCCTCATCTTCTCTTACTACTACTATTCAGTGATAGGACTTATATTTTTCTATTTTAGGATTAATTTTTCGATTATATTCACAAACCGTAAGTCCTATTTTCTATTTTTCTAGGGAAATAGATCATTTTTGTTAAATTTACAAAGTTTGTTGGCTTCACTCTTTTCTTTTGTTACTTTTTTATGACCCTACATCTAACAAGAGAAAATTGGGGTTGCTCATCATTGGATATATCAATTTTGACTAAAATATTTCAGAAAAATGTCTTTTGTTTAGATTTAAATTCCCCTAGTTTTTAAATCCCAAGTACTATTTTACATTCTCTTTTTTTTTTAATTTTTAGTGAAAACAACAGGCTTTCATTCACAATGTCATTAAAAGTGGAGACTTTTCTTCCTAGTCATACTTAGGAGCAGTTGGATAGTCTGAAAAAATGATGAGTTGCTTGAGCTTGCAAGAAAATGCGATCTTTCTGAAGTAAAATCTTCCTTAACGAATCAAGAAATTAAAACATTTTGACTCAGTATTTGGTAGAGAAGAATGTTTTTGATAAAAGTGTTTTGGCTTCGGTCAGTAATTCGGTATCAGACTCTGACATAAAAGTAATGGAATTAAAAATGAAATACAAGATGGAATTGGAGTTAAGGAAGCTCGAGCTTCAGAAAGAGGAAAGGGAGAAAGATAAACAATTACAATTTGAAAAAGAGGAGAGAGAGACAGGAAAGAGAGATTGATAAACAAATGCAATTGCAATTTGAAGAGAAGGAGAGAGAGAGAGAGAGAGAGAGAGAGAGAGAGAGAGAGAGAGAGAGAGAGAGAGAGAGAGAGAGAGAGAGAGGAGAGGGAGAAAGATAAACAAATGCAAATGGAGTTACAGAAAGAAGAATACAATTACAAAAAGAAAAAATCCACGTACAGATGCAAAAAGAGAAGGATGAAAAGGAATTTCAAATTAAAATGAAAGAATTTGAGCTGGCAAGTGAAAAGCACGATTCCACTTCACATACAAATTCAAGTTCTGACATTACAAGAAATATCAGGTTATTGCCCCCTTTTAGAGAAAAAGAAGTAGACAAATATTTTATTTATTTTGAAAATGTGGCTGAAAATTTGAAATGGCCAAGGAAGCATTGGACTCAGTTATTGCAATGTGTACATTTTCGCAAGGCCCGAGATATCAATGCATCCCTGTCATTACAGCAAAGTTCTGGCTATGATTTGTTAAGGAGTGCATCTTAAGGGGTTATGCGTTAGTCCCTGAGGCTTATCGGCAAAAATTCAGAAACTATAAAAAGGAAGCTGGACAAACTTATGTTGAATTTGCAAGAGAAAAAAAAGCAGTTATTTAAGAGATGGTGCTTAGCCAAGAACGTTCAACATGATTATGAAAGTCTCGAGCAACGTGTATTACTTGAAGAGTTCAAGAACTGTGTTCTTAATGACATTAAGAATCATCTTGAAGAGCATAAGATCGAAACCTTGGAAAATGCTGCTCTTGCTGCTGATGAGTATTCCTTAACTTATAAAGTTCCTGTAGTAGGCACATCTTTCACTCAGCAGTCTACTGGTAGAAAGGTATTTCAGCCCAATACGACTCCTCCTAAAACTCAATCAGAAACAACTTCTAAACATCAAGCTTCTAATAAACTTGATTAAAAATCCTTGTCTATTCATATGTGTAACTCTTGCAAAAATAAGGACACGTCATTTCCGATTGCTTCAAATTGAAATATAGGCATCAGAATCAAGATAGACCTATCCCAAATGCTCTTATTTCTAAGAGGTCAAGGTCACGGTCATGTATTGAAAGCAATACATTTGTTGGGTCTAATAAACCCCAGTCTGATTTTATTATGTAGAATTATGAACCATTCATGTCGAAGGGTTCTATATCACTCTTGGGTGATTTGGCCAATCCTATTCCTAATAAAATTTTAAGGGATACAGGAGCTTCTCAGAGTCTTTTATTATCAGGTACTTTGCCTTTTTCTGTGAAGTCCTGTTCTAATGAGAATGTTCTCATTCAGGGAGTAGAGTGCGGCTTTGTTAATGTTCCTCTCCATTCTGTAAATTTGTCATTAGACTTAGTTTCAGGACCTGTGACAGTCGGAATAGTGTCTACTTTACAAGTTGAGGGCATTCACTTGTTGCTAGGCAACGACCTAGCTGCAGACAAGGTTGTGGTTAATCCACTTGTAACTGACAAGCCTTCTTTGGATCAGAATGTTGATCCTATTTAAAAAGAATACCCTGATTTATACCCAGCTTGTGCAGTTACCAGAGCTATGGCAAAGAAAGCTCTTGAGAATGATTTTGATAAGGACAATATTCCTTTAGCTGACACACGTATTGGTCAGGCTTTCACTTTCACTTCTAATTTGGATCAGTCAAAAGGTATTGATCACAGTGCTCCTCTTTTAAATACTCATTCTCTTTTATCTAATCAGGGTGACAAACGACAATCACTTGTCGTCGAACAGGAAAAAGATCCTGAGATCTCCTGTTTGTTTCAGAGGATCATTAGTGAAACTGAAGCCACTGAAGTACCCGTTTGTTACTTCATTAAAAATAGAATTCTTATGAGATAATGGAGACCTCCTGAGGTACCTGCTAGTAACGAGTGGTTAGTGAACTATCAGATTGTAGTTCCAAAATCTTACAGACAGGAAATACTTAGTTTGGCCCATGAAATTCCTCTGGCTGGTCATTTAGGGACAAATAAAACTTATCACAAGATCTTGATTCACTTTTGTTGGCCAAAAATCAAAAGTGATGTTTGTAAAGTTTGTAGATTTTGTCATAATTGTCAAATGGTAGGAAAACCCAATCAGAAGATACCGAAGGCTCATCTGCAATCTATTCCTGCATTTCACTAACCATTTAGCAGAATTATGGCAGATTGTGTTGGTCCCTTACCTAAGACCAAGTCAGGCAACCAATATTTGTTGACCATTATGTGTGCGTCAACAAGATTCCCAGAGGCAATTCCATTGAGGAATATTAAAACTAAAACCATAGTAAAAACTTTGATAAAGTTTTTTTTTTTAACTCAATTTGGCCTTCCCAAATCTGTCCAATCGGATCAAGGGTCAAATTTCATGTCTGGCATTTTCCAGCAAGCTATGCACGAATTAGGCATTAAACAATTTAAATCTTCTGCCTACCACCCTGAGAGCCAAGGGACTTTACAAAGATTTCATCAGACTTTAATGAATATGAATCGATCATATTGCTTTGATACGAGCATCGATTAGGATGAAGACATTCATTTACTTTTGTTTGCTGTTAGGGAGTCCGTTCAAGAATCTTTAGGGTTCAGTCCCTTTGAACTAGTTTTCGGACATACTGTGCTTGGACCTTTGAAGTTGTTGAAAGAGAAACTTCTTTCTAATGAAGATACTGAACTCAAACTTTTTGATTATGTTTCTGATATTAAGAACAAGTTGCCAAAGGCTTGTGAGGTCGCAAGAGCAAGTCTGCGCTCTACTCAGTCTAGAATGAAATCAAGATATGATAAAAACTCAAGGGATAGGAGTTTTCAGTATGGTGACAGAGTTCTAGCTCTCTTGCCCATTCCACAAAATCCCCTTCAGGCCAAGTATTATGGTCCATACACGGTTGAAAAGAAAGTAAATGATTTAAATTACATCATAAATACTCTTGGGAGGCGAAAACAACAACAACCTTGCCACATTAACATGTTAAAGGAGTATATTGAAAGAGATAGCCAGGTAAAGCATGCAATTAATTTAGTTGTACCTGTCCCACAAACTGAGGGTTTAAGTGAAGAAATTCAACCGGTCTATGTTGATCTTGGAGCAACAAATCTTCGGAATTCGGAAATTTTGAAAAATCTGGACCAGAAACTTTTACATTTACAATAACAAGCAAGGAATGAACTTAAACAGTTATTATTCAGATATGAGAACTTGTTTCCAGATATTCCTACAAGGACAAACAAAATTTTTCATGACGTTGACTTTGTAGATTCAAAGCCTGTGAAACAACACCCATACAGGATGAACCCTCTCATACAGGAATACTTGAAAAAGGAAATTCAGTATTTGCTGGAGAACGATTTCACAGAGACCAGTAAAAGTAGTTGGAGTTCACCATGTATACTTGTTCCGAAACCAGATAAAACTTTCCGTATGTGCACTGATTATAGGAAGGTGAACAGTGTCACAAAAACAGATTGATGTCCATTACCAAGAATCGATGACTGTATTGATAAAATTGGAAATGCCAAGTACTCGACCTTCTGTAAGGATTTTGGCAAATTCCACTAACGGAAAGAGCAAAGGAAATTTCGGCATTTGTGATTCCAGATGGACTCTATCAATATAAAGTAATGCCGTTCGGGAAGAAGGGTTCCCCAAGTACTTTTCAACGCTTGATGAATATGATTACCTCTGGTCTAGATAATTGTGATGCTTACATCGATGATGTCATCATCTACAACGACACCTGGAAAGAACATCTAGTTACGATTCGGAAATTCTTCAACAGACTCACTGATGCAAATCTGACAATCAATTTATCTAAAAGTGAGTTTTCCCGTGCTTGTGTAACTTTTCTAGGACATATTGTGGGACATGGTCAAGTTAAACCTATATATGCCAAGGTCAAGGCTATCTCTGATTTCCCTGTGCCTGTCAGTAAAAAGCAACTGATGCAATGTTTGGGTATGGCCGGATACTATCGAAAGTTTTGTTCCAATATTTCTAATATTGCTAAACCCCTGACAAACTTGTTAAGTAAGAAAAACAAGTTTCTTTGGACTGAAAAATGTCAGGAGGCTTTTGATAGGTTAAAAGCCATACTCAAATATGCGCCGGTTCTCACGGCTCCAAATTGCAATAAATCTTTTAAATTATTTGTTGATGCAAGTAATGTTGGGGTTGAAGCAGTATTGATTCAAGAAGATACAAATGGTGTTGGTCACCCAGTGTGCTATTTCTCTAAGAAATTAAATAAGCAACAAAGAAATTACTCAACAATCGAGAAGGAATGTTTGGCTTTAATACTGGCATTACAGCATTTTGAAGTTTACATTAGTTCAGCTCCTTCTCAGGTTGTTGTGTTTAGTGATCACAACCCCCTTACTTTCATCGACAAGATAAAAAATAAAAATCAAAGATTATTAAGGTGGAGTTTGTTTTTGCAAGAATATAATCTTGATATCAGGCACATCAAAGGAAAAGACAATTTGATTGCAGATGCACTTTCCCGTACATAGAAATATTATTTCATGTACACTTTATATAATTCATAAGTTTTCTTATGTAATTTTGTTTTACCTCATGTATAATTTACATATGATAAAAAGAAAACTTTATTACATAAATTTTTCTTTTTCTTTATGGGGGAAAGTGTTACGTACATGTAATTAATTACTTGTGTGTTAGTTTTAAATTCTTCTTTTTTATATTTTTGTTTCATTACATTTTATTGTAATAATAATTTTCATTGGATTTGAATCTCTTTTCGGAAAATTAACTTGACCCGATCATATTCTAACCGTTACTTCAGCACTATTTTAGTTCACAGATCTTCTAAACATCGGGTGAATGCGATTGGCTATTGCCAAGGTCATTTTCGGCCCACGTGTTAGCTGAGTTGTAAACAGCCTTTCTTTTTTAATTTATTTCCAGTGTAGGAATTAGATTCATAGATAGGGCTATTCTAGCTATGTGATAAATGGCATTTTTTTTTTTAATTGCGCTGTTCAATGTTAAGAGATCACGTGACCCATCACGCGGGACTGAAATGACGTTTTAGTTGGGTTTAATACTGATATCTCAGTATAATTTCGGCAGTCGGATTCCTACACCTCAGAGCTCAAGGTGTTTCTTCTATTGTTGATGTCAGATTGTTTGAAGTTCATCTATTTTTTGGATTTAATAATCTATTCTCCAGAAAACTAAATAAGTGCTTCATATTTATGAAAATTCTGAGACAAAGACGTTTAGTGGAAATTTATTCTGGAATTCTAAACAGAACATTATAAACTGTGATTCAATCGAGGATCTGTTGCACCAGTACAACGACCTAATCTGACGTCATCGCCTCCATATTGGAATTTCATCGAAATTCGAACCTGGATTCAATTAGAACTGTTTAGTGACAGGACTTATATTTTTCAATTTTAGGATTAATTTTTGGATTATATTCACAAACTATAAGTCCTATTTTCTATTTCTTACGTTGTTTTCTAGGATAATAAATCAGTTTTGTTAAATTTACAAAGATTGTTGGCTTCACTCTTTTCTTTTATTACTTTTGTATGAGCCTTCACGTAACAATGGCTATAGAATGTAGATTTCAATGTCCCAAACAAAATCTATCGGGGTGGAAAAGGAACTCAGAGCCATTGCTGATTGCATACATAAATTATTTTTTTTTTCATTTTTAGTTCATCTCTCTCTCACACACACACACACACACACACACACGCACACACACACACACACACACACACACATACACAGATATATATATATATATATATATATATATATATATATATATATATATATATATATATATATATATATATATATATATATATATATATATATATATATATTTGTGTCATAGTTTATATGACCAATACAGGCCTCCATACCTTTTATTAGGATCACCTTTCCAGTTTTTCAGTTTTTCAGGACTAATTAAAATGTCTTTCTTTTGCAAACAGTATGTGCAGAAAAGCTGAATATGTTCAATTTCTCAAAGTTTCAAACAAAAATCCACTTTTCCTTTCTATTCAGTGGATTACTGATAAGTGTCAGTGACAGATGTGTTTCACTGGATATAAACTCTACATTGGTACACACTGCTTCAAAGTCTGTAGACAAAAAGGTATGGATTTGTATAATTGTAAGTTTTTCTTTCACAAACTCAGTGCTAAGTGTTACAGGATATGATATTCAAGGAAATTGGGTATTGCTATTACCAAATCAGTGCCGGATTACCCAGTAGGTTGAGTAGGCACCGGCCTATGGGCCCCACGCCTTTTAGGGGCCCCGCGACAACGGATCAAAATATTGAATTGATTTGATCTTGGCGTATTCGGAGATAATTTGCGAGGGCGGGGGGGGGGGCCGAGGTTTCGACTGCCTAGGGGCCTCCATAGGTCTTAATCCGGCACTGTACCAAATAGCCATTTCTGTAAAATTAGTGTACGATCCCCCACCCACCTGTACTGAATTGTGCATAATGAATGATAAGGGAAAACCAGCGACCTATTTACATTTGTAAACAATACACAGCCCACACCCCAGTTCGCTCTTCGTCCTACATGATTAAATAATTTACAAAATATTAAAGATTTCTGATAGTACTTACCGCTATTGTACTTGAAAAAAATCCATGACAGGCCTAATGAACAGATTATTTTCACCAATTCTACTTCGTCCCAGGTTAAGTGGCAAAGGTACTTTCCATTACGTCATGCACTACACAACTTAACAGAATGATCGCTGCTTGTGTAACGTAATGCGTATGTAAGATCGTACGAGTTATTCCTCTCGTATAGTCATAATAGATTTGCTACTCTTCTCTTATAAAAGAAAATTAGCGCAACATATGCTGGCGGGAGTTTTATTGAAACGTATTGAAAACAGCCCCTGTCCTATGTAATGAATTACTCGCAATAGAAAAATACAGTTTGTTTATTTTTGTTGCTGTTGTTTTTGTTGTTGTTGTTGTTGTTGTTGTGTGTGTGTGTGTGTGTGTGTGTGTGTGTGTGTGTGTGTGTGTGTTGAAGTTCAACACGGACTTCGAATTTTGCTTCAAAATTGGAGTCCTGCAATGTATATCTTATTCTCCTTTCCATTCATCGATCTGTAAGCATGTATGTCAGTTATTAGCACAGATCTGTAGTATTGGAAGTAGGCTGAATGGTGTGTAAACATTCCTATAGATATTTGTATGCTCATACTTAAAGAGGATGTACTGCATAAATTTTCAAAAAATTATATTTACTTTCATTTTTTCTGCTTGATTCAGAAAGTCGAAAAAAAATAATTAAGCTCACGTTCATCTAATAAGGCTGAAAATCACATTTAAAGATGGTCAAAATTTGACGTAATTAGGGGGCTTACTTGTCTAAAAATAAAGTTTGGGTACTCTAATATGTTTACGTAACAAATTAGAATAGTAATCTACGGTGTAAACAAGCGTGAGAGGATGTTGATGCTTTTACATTAATTTATGTAATAATAAAAGACTATTTACTGCTGTCGCCGATGGATGGGATAGTTTTAATCCATCGTAATGTGCTCTCCTTTAAGAATAGCAGTTTTGATATCCAGTTTTAGAGCAGTGGATGAAGCAAGTAGTTTGTTGTTGTGTAATGGGATCATGGGTCATCTCAAAGTGTCATCGATTGAAAAGTTTAGTTCTAACATCTCTCTCTTTCTCTCTCTCTCTCTCTCTCTCTCTCTCTCTCTCTCTCTCTCTCTCTCTCTCTCTCTCTCTCTCTCTCTCTCTCTCTCTCTCTCAGTTAAATAATAAATGGATGAGCCCTATATCTGTTTATTTACACGGTACATATACTCATCCCATATTCACACACAGTGCCGGTTTAACGTTAATAAGTGAAGCTGTAGATGAGTTTTATCATGAATAAGTAAGACAGATGGATCAACATACGTACATGGACAAAGTTAATCCCATATACCGCCAACACAATAGCAATATATTATAAACAGAAATATTTTTAAAAGGTCGTAACTCTTAACCTTTACCAAAAATTAAAGATACTTTATCAAGGGGTAAACGAAAAATACTTTATAAGAACCAAGTATGGCTCAATAGGCTTAGACTGAAATGGCTGTTTAAAAAAGAGTAATCTGCAGGTTCAGCTCGGTTCAGAGATTTTTCTCATCTTTTGCATTAAACTCCAGAAATGCCCATTTAGTTTTCAGGGGGAGAGGGCTGGAATATTTTAATACCAAAACTATAAATGTGCTGCCTTGAGATAGCTTTTTATAAATCTCGCTCAAATTTGACGAAAAAAAACTTATTATATCCAGTTATATTAGTTGAAAAGAATTAACTATCTTGAGGTAATAGAGAAAACATATTTCTGGTTTGAAAAAATTCCAAGACTACTCACCCACCCCACCCCCAACTTCTCTCAGCCGAAATAATTGGTTTGTTCCTTAGCAGACAGTATTTTGTTCTTCAAACATACAACAATTGTAGAAAATATAAAAGATATTTCTTTTATTTCTAATGTTTGACTTAAATGGGCATTATAGATTTTAAAAATATTAAAACAAGTTTCAACCTGGCTGATGTCAAAGATGTTTGGTTGCTATGGAGGAATACGAAACAACATTAACTAAAACATGTCACATTTGAACATTACTTCAACGTTTGACAACATTAACTGAAGTTGTTTTGGGGGCGCTCACCAGTTATTCTGTACTTTTGAGAGAGTGACATATGTAAGGTGAAGTTGTTTGCATTTTAAACATGCACAGGGGAGAAAATTTTGGCATTCCTCTATGCTACTTTGATGTAATGTGGCTGACATTTCTTTGGGTATTGTACTTATGGAAATTGTACATGATCTAAGCACACTGCTAACTAAAATGACTCCTCCCATGTGCTAAAAAATCACCCTGAATTAGTGTAAAGTACACTATCTTTAGCACCTATTAAGACTGGAAAATGAATTCACCCAACTAGACAATACCAGTTACTGAAAGTGCAACGGATGAATTACCAAATTCATAAAATGTAAAAAAAAGTTATCAATTCTTTATTTTGTTTAAAAGTTATCTCCGAAGTCTAGGAAGTGTAAATGACCAAGTGGAACGTGCGCATTTTTGAAAGGTACACATCTTGAGTAAGGCCAAGCTGTATACTCTATAACCAATATTACACCCATCAATCATACACCAAAATAAAGGGAATTAAACGTTCTTGGAACAATACCTAAGATATACAAGGTCTTTTTTAAATTGCCAATATAACCAGTAAAGAAACCTGGGGAAATTCTTTTTCTTTAAAATTCTAATCCTATGCAAAATAAGAAACTGTAGAGCGCCACCTTTGAAGATGTGAAAATTATATTTCTCTCTGGCTGTCATGGTGACCTAGATACACACATTTGTTTGAAGATTATGACATAATAAATATATAATCCAATACGTTAATAAAAATGTTAGCAATATATTTTGGGGAGATGAGAAAATATGTCTTTTCTACCTGTGTTATGTATATTAAATTTGTCTTATTTCTTGGCTTTTTTAATGATTATATGCCATGTACATCTATATTTTGTATTTGACTTTGTCCAAAATCAAAAATATATGGTGTACCTGACCATTAACATCTATTTTGTTAGCAATATAATACCAAGATAATATTTCTCTACCAGAGTAGATTAAATAGTCTGATCATTATAAACGGAGGTAAAAATGTTTATTTGAATCCGAGTCTAGGACATCGGTCTTCCACTTGGAAATTCCTAAACGTGTTGACAATTTTGAATGTTTTATGAAGGACATCCTGGCTCTGTTAATGTGTCTTAGCTTTTTATATAATGTTGTTTACTATAACAATTACTCATTCTTGCCTTAACATCTGAAAAAGAATCAGTCTTATTGTCTTATTGTTGTGTTCAGTTTTTAATTTTGTTGGATTTATTTATTCAAATTATTATTCACTGGAATTAAGTGCTCAATAGCATTCTTGGACTTAAACATTAATTTGGATTATATTATTGTGGTACATCAAAAGACTGTTAGCACATTGGCACATTCCATATGTTTAGCACGTTCGAGACTACAGGCACATCAACAAAATCAATATTAGAATTTATTTGGAATACAACTGGAATTCACTTGGAACTTCATACATTTGGACTTATGCTAAAACGTTTAGGACTATTTGGGATTTAATTCACAAGACTGCAAGTTTCTTTTTAAATTTTCACTTTTGTATTCTATAAAAATAAATTATTTGTTGAATTTTACAAAACTTGCTAGTTATCGGTCTTTTCTCTTACTTAGTTTAAGACATAGAGTTTGGAGTTTTAATGGTTGCTATAGAAGCTGTCAAAAATAGAACTTGCCTAAAAACACTCCTCAAATAATTAACCTAATACACTAATTTATTTAGATGTCAGAGTATCTTTGATCCGATTGCTATGGGAAGACTTTTCAGTAGTTCATGCAGGACATGTGTGTGTGCCCATTGAACGTATATATAGTTCTAGGATGGAAATCTTAACAAATCCATGTTATGAGTCCTTGTCAAGTTCCCAAGCACAGGGGCACAACCCAGGGTCTGTGCCAGAGATGCATCTAATTTTGTTTCCTCGTGCCCTTCAAACCAATATATAGTTATAGACTGGGGACCTCAACAGTTTCCAAGTGATGACCCAACAGCAAATCTCCTTCCTCGGGGTCTGTACTGGAAATTTGTCTGATTTCTTCTCATGTCCTTCAACCAGAATATGGTCATAAGGTGTGGATCTCAACTGTTTCCAAGTCCATAATATAAAGACCATGACCCACGGTCTGTATTGGATATGGCGGTATGTTTAAGTCAGTCTCATGTCCTTCAGATCCATCTATGGTTGTTTGACATATTTGACCCAGGAGAAGCAAACCCATATGGACAATCCCTGGGCAAGACCAGAAAGTGTAACTCAAAAGCCCAGTGCATATATCATAGCTCTGGAATTGAAGATGACACAAATCAACTTTTAGATTTCTTCCTTCAACTCTCTAAATATTTATATTTTTGTAAAAATATTAACCACCCCTTTGAAACCATTGTGTATCTCTAAAGACTACCTCTAATCATACTGCCAAGTTTCAAGCCTGTGTATTTCATGTTTTAGGACACACACACGTCATTACTAAAGGAGAGACTGACAGACAGACGAAATACAGTCAAGTAGGTGGACACAATCCGAATCCTTTCTAAATTATGCATGAGGATAAAAGTCACTGTTATTTGTTGTTAGCTTAAACATTATGATTCTCGGTGATAATCATGAAAAGAGTTCAAACAATATCAAAACTTTGAGAAACATCTTTGATTGGTTAACAAAGTACACCTTTTATGAAACAACTTTTCATGAAAAGAGTAGCAAAAATTTACAAACATTATATTTGAATATAATGATTTAACTAAAAACCACACACATTGCTACATCAACAAGACTTTTTAAAAATTTTCAATAGTAAGTATACTTTTATATCAAATCTAAACAACAGAAGCTATAGCTAAAACATTATTTTTCCATCTACCCTATTAATATGATGTTCCAGTTTTATTCCAATTTTTCATAAAATGTATATTTCCATTCGATTGACATGACTGTAGAAGGAATGGTTGTGAGGTACATACAAGTAGTGAATGGGAAAAGATAAACGACATATAACAACCTATGCACATTGCAGCTGAATATTATTATTATTATTATTATTATTATTATTATTTCTTCCAATTTTATAATAGGAAAAAGAGAACGCTTTTAAAGTTTGTGGCTTTAGTATGAAACTCTCTGTAGGTGATTTCATCGTATTTGTGATAGCCAAAATTCTAAGAACACAAATATAAATATATTTTGTAAACAGAAACGAAACCAACTCTTTGGAACACTCTAGGCAAAGTATAGATCTGATCAGGGTAAAAATATACACAGAATCCTTCACCATAACAGTTACACTTCTATCAGTGTAAGCTATGTTTACAATGGGTCTAAACCGACAAAATGATTTTGGATTCTAATATAGGAGAATCACTTGTAGGCCTATGCTAAACTGCCTAGAATAATTCTGTTAAACAGTGGTTTTAAATGTCCGTTATGTCGTGTGATGACAGAAATAAGATGATGCATAAGGAATATAAACTAAAACAAATTCATGAAGCATGATGCCCTGCTGAATGCATCTGCAGTCCATACAATACATAGTAAAGAAATATCGAGCAACTGAACTGTGGTTTAACAGTGACAGTTCTTTGAATTTAGCAATATTAATAACCACTCAAATAAAGTTCGAAAGGATGAAAGCATATATTTGCACCTTCACTTTCCAAGTTAATTTCCAGTAACGATAACACTATTCACTATACTGAATGCGTATCCATTCCTCCATCATTAATGTAACATATCGTTGTGATTTAAAATTGCTGCAACCATCGACTGGAAATTATTATACCATCTAGATTCTTGAGCATTAATAACCCAGCACTTGTATAATGATTTTGAGACGCCCCTTGTTCTTTTATATCAACTAAGCTTTTTTCATGTGGATTGGAAGCGTCTAGCTCCATTGTATTTTTGTACTGTCTTTTATTTCTTCTTTCTCCCTCGTTTTGATCAAAATAATCCCATCTGCAAAGGCAGATATTCCACACTTCCACACAAAAAATAAACTTCTTCCACTAGGATGTACGTCTTCGACTTTCTTAATGTTTACATGGAATCATGAACTTATACTGTAACAACCGTAGTTATTCTAATATGTAAATATTATTCCTGTACTCTACTTACAGAACTCAAAATGGACGTCGGCGTTTTTGAAATCTTGAAGCTTGACTTAGATTATCTATGCCGGTCCAAATGTTTGACGAGTACTTTATGGAGCAGATAGTTATGTTTTTACAAGGACAACACTCTGAGTTTCCTGGAATTTTATATTTTTTCATATTATGCAGAATACTCCTTTAAGAGTCGGGGATATAACGATACCCCTTGTACTAAAGCTCGTCTGTTCGTCCGTTCCTCTGTCTGTCGGATGTTCTCTATCCTCCTTAAACTCTAGGACATTCACCAAACCACCAAACAAAACCCGTTAGTTGCCCATATGGTAGTCATCAGAGAAATGAGTATGATATTCCAATCCACGCTGAGATCCCAAGGAGGGGGTTCAATGTATAAAACGTTTGACTACTATAACATGCCAATTTTATATTCATACTCATAGCAGGAAGCGGTGCGAAACATGTAGACATGATGAATTTTGCGTTGTGATCCCCAACGTTGAAGGTGAGTTCGTTATCTAATGACGTCTTCGATCAAACGTACCTATAATTGCATAAACGATGGTAATTTGCTTCAGCAGAATATACCAATGGTAAAGTCATCAACAGTTAGAAAGAGATTATCCCGGACTGATGTGTACTAATTGACTAATTGACAGTAATTGCGGGGTTACTATTATGAATTTGAACTAACATAACTGTTTGGATTATTTAATCGTATCAGAAGAAAATGTCAATTTTGAATGTGCGTGGTTTTAAGAAAAACTGTAAAAACTGCCTATAGCTGGTAGATATAGAAACCGAACAATTGCTAGATTGACAAAATGCAGTTTCGTAGAACATTTCGTGAGGTACCTTTCACCAAAATTTCAAACTGCCTGGTTATTTTAGAGACTAAACATGCGGTTTCTAATCTGGTTGCTATCGAAATAGGAGGTTGCTGGAACGTTCAGAAAATAGATAACTTGCTAGCGTACTAAAACATGATAGGAAATATTTTCGCAAAGTTTGATTGATATTGGTATAGGTATTGGTATAGCGGTTGTCAAGGAGATATCGGTAATAACTATTGCCTTCGTTGCTAAATAAAGTGAATCATAGTTATGGTGCCCACCGAAAACCTTTAGGAGCAAATGTCATACGTCATACTGATACACATAGCCCATTTGATCAAAACTGAACATGTGGTTCCACAGAAGATGTAAATGCATTAGATGTGGATAAATGGACAATGAAACGACGCGCTATGGACGCGAAGTCAGCTCATTCGCTTTCATTTCCAGGTCACGTGAGGTAAAATCTACTGCCATATCATGACAAAGTTCCTTCTCGGCACATATAACCTTACATGGCACACAATTTACAGTCTTAAATAAGAAAAAGCAAACAGCTCTTGCTCATACTGTAAATCATTCATTGAAGCAGACCATTTTCTCGAAATAGTTCATTCTCGACCAAATTCATTGTCAGATTCACAACAAATTAGCTGACTAATGCTTTCTTTCGCAGATACCTAGCAAATTAAAGAAAAACTTGCGAATCCAGACCATGAAATTATCTTCGCACTGAAATAGTTTTCTGTCAAAATTCATTTTTGGAAACACTGAGAGCTCTGGGGGACATGCACACTCGTTGAAAACAATTAGACTCAGTTTGGATTTCTTTTTCTTCTCAATTTCTTGGGCAATGTCTACAAAGTACTCAAATTCTCCTTGTGGTTTGTCATTCGAAGTCAAGATTAAAACAATATGAATGCTTGAATCCATTTGTTGTGTTGCTTCATTTCGAATTTTTCTTCCCGGTTTCACATTATCGCTGTTGCGGGTGATCCTAAGACCAGATTCTCCGGGCACAAAATTCTCTAATTTCTTAGCTAATTTAAAGACAAAAGACTGACTTTCTGCTTCAGTGGTCTCGATTTCCTCGTCAAACAGAAAAAAAATGTCATATTGTGCTTCTTCTCTTGGGATTTCTGTGCAAAAAATATCAAATGCCTGTCGAAATCGTGGACTGGCGTTTTCGCACTGTTTGTTATTGACCAAATGAAAGGCACACTCAAGGTATACCAACTTACAAAACTCTTTATCTCACCCTTTCCTTTTGTGCAGTTCTGAAGGTCCAACAAAACTGCTGCTTGCTCAAATTTTTCTTTTGCCAACAAACTTTCAATTTCTCCACTAATTATTGCAGGGTCTTTCAGCTCTTCTTCATCCATTGCCTTGATTTGCTCATAAAAATCAAGTGTTTCACCATATTTGCCTAGCATTTTGCTGACTTCAGCAAGTTCTTTCAGCATTTTCATACCTCCCTTTTGTGACTGAAACATATCTTTTAATGTTTGATATGCCATTGATATATCTTTCAAGTAATATAGTTCTTTACTGGTTTTATATGCTATTGTTTCTATTGCTTTTCGAAGATATTTAATAGAATCAGATTCAAATGTTCTCTTTTCCTCCGGATTTATTTCATCCTTAACAATGTCTCTACAACAAGCACCAAGTTGTTCATAACAAGACACGGTTATCATCGTTGTGCTTAATCCTTTCATATTTAAAGTCCACCAAAATAATTCAAATGCTCTTTTATGCTCTTTAACCTGCCGCAACACTATGCCTTTCTCAAAAGAAGCCCATTCATTGTCGAATTCGATAGCTTTATCCAAATGATACAAAATTTCTTTCACCGCCTTCTTTTCAGAGTCAGGTATATGAAACACGTGATCGAAGCTTTTTGCTAGTGCCTTCTTCATGTTTTGATAGTGTTCGGGTTTAATTTGAGGTTTGTCAGTGTTAAATCGAAGATAGGGGCTAGTCAACTGCTTTTGCGGGTTGCAGCCTCCTTCCGGAGAAGCCGGTGCTACCCTTCCCTCCACAAGTCTCTTTTCAATTGCGATGTTTTGGGGATTCTTCTTGGATGCAGAAATTTCAGCATTTATTGGAGAAAGCTTGCGTATATAATGACCGTTTCTTTCCGCTGGGTGTTGATTGTTTGGATGACTGGCGTTTCTCCCATAGATCATCTCTTCTGGTGGCGCTTTCTTCCGTGAGCAACTTTCGTATTCCTCCCTACGGTTTTCGTTTTCATAATTCCTTTGAGGGCTACGTCTTCTTTCTTTGTTAATTCTGAATTTCAGTTTTTTCTTCAAGACAAGAGCAAGATGGTGATGACCACATGATGTTTCACTTATTCTTAGGGATTTCCTTAGCATTTCTTCTGCTTTGTCTATTTTCTGCAAATATTTAAAATGTTTTTTACATACTTTCAGAACATGTGAATCTTCTATACATGCTTCAAGGGCTAAATCAAGTAACGTTTCGACGTCTTTGTCAGCAAGTTCCTTTATAAACAATTCTAACTGACTTTTTATAACTCCTACCCCAGTGTAAATGGAATATGAAAGCTCTGCGAGGGACGCAAGACATCTTCCTTTCCATCTAGCTGGACAATTAGAACTAACCATCTCATTAAACAACAAAGCAGCATTTTTAATGAAGTCATCTATGTTTCTCTCTTTCCAATCTTGTTTAGGCAATATGTTTCCGCAATTGTAATATTTCCTATAAATAATGCCCAAGTCTAGCTTCCAGAGCCGCAAATCTTTTGCAGCAATCTCTTTGTTACCTATTTCAACAAGCAACTGGGTGTACATATCTACTGACTGTGAGAAATAGAGAGGACCAAAAACGGAATATGAGAAAGCTATTTCTGCTTTTCCTTGAAAAAGTAGATTTTGATTACATTCCACTAATTTTTCAACCACAGTCAGATTTTTGTCCGCTTCAGTCAATCGACCATCTTTCCGTAGCATTCAAATTCGATTGCAAAGTTCGACAATATTCTCGTTCTGCAGTTCCAAACCTTTTCTGTTATATTCATGCGCTTTATCTCTTTCACCTGCCTCCCAGTGTAAAAATGATAGCAAGTTATAATTTCTTGTCCTCTCTGTATCTGATTCAAATTCCCCCTCCGCACATTTCAGTTCTACTTTTTTCTTGGTTGCATCGATTTCTTTGCTTTTGGTATTGTCTTTAATTTTAGGGCTGAATGACGAATGCAATCTACGGAATTTTGGAAGAACTGCGTTTCCTCCTCGTCCATTTCTCATACTTTCTGTAATAAATTTAAAGGAAAGTCTTTAATGTCTCTCGACTCTTAATTTTTTAATGCATGATATCTGTCTCTTTTACTGGAATCAGTTTCCTCATTTCTATTTTATCACAAGATTACTCACTTTACTGATGTACAATTTTGGCTTTTACCCTTACGCCCGTCGTCAAAAGCGGCACATCTTATTGCAAATAAAGCGTTTCTATAAAATGAAATGCTGCTCTTAAACGTATCACACCAATTCTATACTATTGTCACCTGTTTGTAGATTCAAAACTCCAATGTAAGCGTGTTATTTACAGCCGTATCAAAACGTATGCTCGTCCTGTGTAGTTAAGACCATGGGTCAGAAACTAATACAAGCCTCATTTTGAAAATGTTTGCGAATGGATTTCTTTGTGTTGCTTGTCCTTTCAAATTTGTTGTTTTTTAAATAGGACAATAATAATTTGTTTTTAAAAATAGGACAATAAAAAGTTTTAATGGTAACCGAAACGCTGTACATACCTCAAAATGGGGATAGGGATAAATGCTCCTCTATATTCACATCATAGACCCATCAAAGTGTGTCATGTTTGATACATAAATAAAGATAATTGATTGTAATATAAGAACAAAAGAAATAAATGAAACTTAATTCCAAACCTTTGTGTGACGTCATAATGACATAAGAAATACAATTTAGCGTAAAATCATCCCACTTGAAAGTGAAATTCCTTTTTCCTTGCAGGAATTTGATAACTATGAAAATATTATAACTTGTTAAATGAAAGGTTAGAATGTAAGTCTTTCCATTCTTTCATTGGTAATTACTGTGAGTTAAGACAAGGAGAAATTTCATTATAATCTCAAACAAATACATACTCTGAAATGAAGATAGAGGCAATAAATGTAAAGATCAAATGGAATCAAATTTTCTAGCGAAGAAAAGTCAATGGATTGTTCTATGACAAAACTCAATGAAAATTGTTAAATTTTTGGGTGACATTCTTGTGAAGTCATTACATACTAGCTAAAAACAGCATATTTAAATCCATTGACCAGAATATGAAACCCTCCCGTTTTTTTAGAAATGTTATGACCATGATTTTCCTACAGCTAGCTATTTGAAAGTTTAATTAACTTTTTCCCTGTTTGAAATGTATTCTTTATGAAATTAGACAAGAGAATGCTTGATGGTGTCTGAAATGCTATACATATTCATAATTAATGGAGTTGTAAATTTTCCTAGATAATAAAATCGATAACACATTACAATGCATCATATTTTGTGCAAAAACAAAGGAAATGGATAGTTATCTGGTAAAAATGGATGCAAAGGGGGTAGATGGTGGAGAGTGACACATTTGTTTAACTTTATAAATTATTATTATTATAATTTATAGAGTAACATCGTTCCTTCGAGTACATGTGTCAAACAGTGATACTCCATTACCCTATCTCAGGAATTCTGATGGCTGTGAAATTCTCAAAGATTTTCATATGAAAGGCTAAATTACATTGTTTGATGTAATTTGTTACTAGTCTATGGTCTTAAAATAAATAATAAGAATGAGCAAAACCCTACAAAGTTTGTCATATTTGAAAATGTTAATTTATTTCTCTAAAATACACAGTGAAAAAACTAAATATAACCTACAGTATGGTGAATGAAATACTAAAGTCCTAAATGTTCTATCACTTCCAGATGTATCAGGTAATTCGTTTGAATCCCAGAGGTAATCCAAATGATGGTCTCTATTGTAATGAGTCTCAACAGTCCAGAAGAATGACTGATATAATTCCAAAATGCATTTAAATGAATTCACAGCAATTCCGTAACAGCTATAAATATCCAAATAGTCTTTAAATGAATTCACAGTAATTACATGACAGCTATCAAATATCCAAATGTCTTTAAGTGAATTCACAATATTTCCTTGACAGCTCTTATTCCAATTAATCTGAATATTTCAAGCACTGTTCATAACGACTGTTTAAATTAAAAAAATGATTTTTTTTTCTCAGTATAACTGATAACTTCCAATACTGGTGTTACTACTAAGAATGCCAAATTTTACGTATTAATTCTATTATAGATATTACTAAAACTCGATAGATCGTTACAAGTAAATTCTAGAAGATTCCGATCTCGTCAACAAAATCATCTGTTTTACACAGACTAATCGGATCATGTGATGTTTACTTGTACTATTGGTACAACTCAACCATGGATCTTAAACTTTATGAATAAATTTATACAATTGACACATGACTCATCATTAAAGTGCAAAATATGATCATAGGATATTAGTATTAAAAATGTCATTAACTAAGTGACCCTTACAGAAATTATTATTATGTAATAATACACACACACACACACAATAATAATATATAGTTATATATATATATATATATATATATATATATATATATATATATATATATATATATATATATATATATATATATATATATATATATATATATATATAGTATTAACTTGTTTTAATAGCTTAAAACAAGGAGAAATATTTGTTATGTCCAAAAAACTATACAATATTTATAAATGGGGATAGTGGTAAATGTTGTTTTAAATTAAAGTGATAAACATGTCTAAGAAAACCAAGTCTGTTACTACAAGAAAGGTATTGGATTATGATCTACTACTATTTTTAGACGTTGACTGCTTCAGAGATAAAATATGTTATTTATTCTGGAATTCAAATATGACAATTATAACAACTGATTCCAAGATATTAAAGTTTTTAAATTTTGCGTCTATGTATATTGTGTAGATAGTAGAGTTTTGATCATAAATTGTAAACCGATGTCTTTTCATGTGTTTATGGTTGCTTTAGATGATAATATTTCACCTGTCCTATTTATATTACACTTTATGAAACAGCAAAAGGGTTATATAAATAAAATTTATTATGAAGCAAACTGCACAAAAAATATTGTGTATATATAAATACATAGTTTCGTCCTTATTCAGTGTTTACTCGGCTCTTCTTGGCTTGTCTCTTTTCACTGTACAGGAATAATCTGCGAGCATTAATGGGCCCCATTTGCCCTGATAGCGTTTCTCCATTGTTGCAATGTCCTGGTAAAATCGCTCGCCGTGCTCGTCACTCACTGCTCCGCAGATCGGTGGAAAAAATCTAGATGAGAGTGCAAAAAATGTGTCTTTAGTGACATGTTCCAACCAAAGCATTTATATGCCTTTAGGTTTTCCACCAAGCCCCTGTAGTTATCTGCCCTGTTGTTTCCGAGAAAAGTTGTTGCCACTAACTGGAAGGCTTTCCATGCCATTTCTTCCTTGCCACGCTGTGCACGGTCAAATGTATCATCTCCAAGAACTTCACGAATCAGATGACCAACAAAGACACCTTCCGTTGTCTTAGCTTCACTTAACCTCGGAAATTTTCCATGGAGGTACTTGAAAGTTGTTTGTGCTTTTTCCATGGCCTTGACAAAGTTCTTCATCAGACCCAGCTTGGTGTGCAAGGGTGGTAGCAAAATCTTCTTTGATTCAACAAGTGGTGGATGCTGAATACTTTTTTCTCCCAGCCTCCAATGATTGTCGGAGTGGCCAATCTCTCTTGATGTAGTGGGAATCTCTATCGCACGACTATCCCATTCGCAGAGAAAACAGCAGTACTTTGTGTATCAGTCTGCAGACGAAGCTACTAGAACCTTAAAATCGCCACAAAGCTGCCACTGATGTTAATCATAGGTTATGCACCTCAAAAGTTGTTTCATGTTTTCATAAGGAGGATGACAGAAAATATGGGTTATATGACATTGATGGCTCAAGACTAGAAGTTTCATCTTCTTTCTCTTCCTCGTCTAACTCAAGTGAGAATGATTCTGGTACATCAGGAACCGGCAGTCTTCCGTGGGGTACTGAGCGTATAGCTGATGGAATGTTGGGATAATGCACAGTCCACTTTTTCTTCTTTGGCACACCTTTCCCAACTGAAGGCACCATGCAGAAGTAACAATTGTTGATATGATCTGCTGGCTGTCTCCAAATCATTGGCACTGCAAAAGGCATAGATTTCCTTTTCCTGTTCAACCAATGGCGAAGATTTCTTGCACAAGTGTTACAGCATATGTGTAGGGCGCACCTCTTGACCTGATCTCCAATTTTGCAGCCAAAATAAAGGTGATAGGCTTCCTTACCCATAGTGGTTATATTGCGCTTTTGTGATGCAAATGTTACTTCACCACAAACATAGCAGAAGTTATCTGCATTGTTCACACAAGTACGAGGCATCTCTGCTCACTTTGGCTAAACAGAAAAGTGTCCCTTTGCAAAATCAAACACTGACAAACAAGCGAGCACAACACTATGATTTCTAGAGCTGATATAGGGCAATTTGTTCAGCAGAATGATGAAAGCTTAGTTATGATCGCATCATCCAAGACTTTTAGGAATAACATGATACAATTCATACCATGTATGACGCAATACCACCTTCAGATTGCGTCATCCATTGTTTTGCCTAAACAGCAAGTACTATCCAAACCCAGTCATGAATTTATTCATAGATCCAGCCAATGATGTGTTTTAGTCATTTCTGGTTTAAATTGAGATTCCTTCCCTTTATGACTCACTTATCTTCTTTAAAACTAGAGCCAATCAACAAGTTTAAGCATCAATTTAGTTCTCAGTGACCCAGAATTAGTAAAGTTTGACTATGTTTATTTCGGAAACATCTTGGCTGTAGACCAGTGTTATTCAATGCTACAAGGAAATTAAATGATTTACTGAAATAGTATTTATTATAGATCATTTTTGCACACTGCTTGTCTTATTCCTCTTTCCTTAAACTAGTGAATGCGATCTTTGATGTGTAGTCAGGAGGGACATTCCAATACATGTTACCATGGATATAAGAAAAATTAAATTTATTGAATTTTTGTTGGAAATATATCAGTCAAAATTAATTCTTCGGGGTGGAAAATGTGATTCTTTTCACAATGCTGTGATTTAGAAGGTTATAGGGTAACCGCCATTTTAGCACATTGAGTCCACTGCTGGCAGTGGCCTGTTAGAAGGACACGTGTGACATTCCATGGTATGGATGACAAACTGTAAGCTGACTCAATTTCAGACGGCCATCACGAGGTGGACGAACTCCAAGTTATAGCCGTCTAGGCTGTTCCAGAGTTCTCCGTACCCAAATTTGATGAATGGTCGCTGGAACGTGGCTGCCAGGTCACATGGGTTATATACGTACTTGCTGCAAACATTGATAATCGCCATGTACTTAAATCGAGTTTTAAAAAGAATCTCTTATATGCTACTTATCTGATAATGCGAACTACCCTACAAGCCTGATGTCCAGTCTTTTCTTACCTCCACTACCGATAACCTACAATGCCTTTGACTTGGTCGCTGTAACAGTCTTGACGGTCTTCCAGACATCATCCTGGTAGAACTCGATCACAGGGCGTAGGTCTTGTGGCCAGGTGTGCCTTTTGTGGACAACATGATTGTGTTGTTGCACTTCATAAGGCCGTATATATTAGTTTCAATCGGGTAGACGTTTCTTTTGTAAGGCCCCTCGACACCAGTAAGAAGTCCACGCCTTGCTTTACGTATGATTGAAACCATCCCCCACATTTACGCTCTTCTACTCTCACCGGGTCAAAGTTTTCCACCACACCACATTTATCTGTCTCGCGGCCATCGGTGAGAAACTTGGCACGAATGAAATATGTTCTACCCACGGGATGGGCATGACCAGGCGCCCACCTTGTCGTTTATACCCACGCGGAACGTTAACTTCTCCGATTCCAAGTGGATCATTCATTTCGAAAGGAAATGAGCTAAATATGTAAACGACCCGTCTACGACCTAAAAACGCATGCTTGGTTACGCGAAAGCTGCGGTACGACCCTGCGTCCAGGCCTTTGAGAATAGGTGCAGGGTGCAGAGCTACCTTGTCAAGATCAAACGAGTTTTGGGGCGGCTAGAGCTTAATGTCCCTAATAAAAACAGGTTCCATTTCTCCTTTCTTTTGCTTGCGCTTGCGCAAGACCCTTTGCCTTTGTTTCCAGTTCCGCGGCTCCTGGGGTAAGACGGTATTTCCGTCGAGAGTGCCTTAAAAAGTTCAGCATATTGCCGTCATGTCATTAGCATGTGACATGTCTAGTTGATAGGTGTGCTTTGCTGTTATATATTTATGAATAGAAACTAATTATCTGCATAAAACGGATACTAACCACTCGATATCAGCCGTTTGATGAAATGCCAAGCAGGCATAGTTCCTCCCTTATAGCGCACACATTGCCTTTACTCGTATTCCGCACACGATACAAACGCATATGCCTCTACGTCTGCAAATTTTTGCGGATGAACTTTACAAACTTCATTTATGCTGCCCATTTCGCACTATTTTTCCTTCACAGCAGTATCCTAGCACAGTCAGTTTGGTATACTTTAACAAAACACTAGCAGCATGGAGGGCGAATCCTACATTTTCAATTAGAGATTTCGCTGAAAAATTAAGCTACCTACAAAAATGAAAATACAAGATCCTTAACGAAAATCCGAAGCCTCTAATCGACCGAAAATTCTCTAATTGGGTTAGCTCATTTTGTTACTTTATTTTTAACTTTTGTGTTTTCGTTTTATATGGCATGTTCGTTTACCCATCGGACACTCACTCTTTGTCGTCGTCCTCCCTGCTGCTTTGTTTTTCAACCAAATATTTTATCGAGACCTATACGATATCGCGACCGGAGATCATGTAAATTTATTGTGATAAATCTATGTGGGGTAACTTGCGCTTCTGAAAAGAAGTTTTTGAAGTTAATCACATCCATATCCCCTAAACACCAACTCTGATGAATGTTTCGCAGAGTATGAATATCGACTCCATTAAAAACAACTAAAAGATTACAATTGTCTCTGATAACTTTAGTTATTTGTGTATATTGCTGAGTAACATAAATTACATCAGCACTTTTGTGTCTACCTCTGGAAAAATCCGAGCTGGATTTGATTGTTTGTGCAGCATCACATCATCATATACTACGAGATTATAAATACGTCCATCGAGATCATCCACCGATGGAGCTTCATCAATATCGGTGATAAAATCAATAATTACATTATCATCTTCATCTGCATCCAACGACTTTGCTTCTTCATTAAAATCTTTAAGCACGTCGTAGCATCGCTGATAATCTACCGATGGTGCCTCTAAATACTACTTATCCCATCTGAGCCATCTCATTATCAGATTAAGCAACAACTGCGTCTTACCAGATCCAGATAGACCTATTATAATTGCTCTGGTAGAATTTGGTAACGCTGCATCATGCTTGATTGGCTCTTGCTTTCGTGTAGCTGAGAAATCAATGACATCCATGTTGTACAAATATAATAAATAATATGAATTTATATTGTGTTCCATGAAGAGCATCAACCCCTACCAGTGGATTAACAACAATAATAACAAAAACTAAAATGCGTGCGCTTATAGGCAAGTGTGTAAAATGTGGTACAAGCAAATACAGACTTGTTTCGTCCCGTACGAAGACAGGTGGTGATATCGCTGCTTCACTGGTAAAATTACCAGGGACCCCATGGGCTAAATACCCAGGAGAAAAACAATTATTGTAGTCCAGGAACTCGACTTGATATCCGACTTGACGAACGAGACCAACCAAGACCTGGAGAGTATCCAATGAATGCGATTGAATAAGCGTGCCACGTTCATGATGTCGAGTATAAAAATCAGGATTTACAACAACAACATATTGCAGACGTAAAGTTGATACACACGTTAAAATCTGTAAAACAAAATAAATCTCTCAGAGAATCATTAACTAACTGACTGGTAAGATCCGCGATAAAAGGTAAATTAGTGCTAGGGGCCGGTAATTAATCATAGATAAATATTATAATGGAATCGATTTATTATAGCCCAAGAGGATATTGGAGGAGTAAAGCAGCGATTAGTAAACTTCCTGATGCAGCAGGTGTCGAACGTTCTGTTGCCGCATTTTGGTTAGCACGACAGGCAATGTAGCAAATTTATCTACCATCACCTAAAAAAAATCAATATGCACATTTTAATGTCAGCACTCCTAATGAAGTTCATCAGGCAGACATTTTGTTTTTACCTCATGATATTGTTAACATTGGCAGGCGTCAATCACGCACATACAAATACGCGTTAACTGTCGTTGACATTGCAAGTAGATATAAAGAAGCATAACCACTATCAAGAAAAACAGCAACTGAAGTTGCATCTGCTTTAGAACGAATTTATCAATGAGGATCCGGACCACACGGTGGTCTCCGATGGCCACAGTTGCTACAGGTTTATCCTGGCAAAGTATTTCTTGGTGCAGTATCATTTCTGATGAAAAAACATAACGTCAAAATCAGACGAGGACACACCGCAATTCATCGCGATCAGGCAATCGTTGAGCGATTTAATCGAACACTTGCTGAGCGATTATTTGGATAGCAGTATGCGCAGGAAATATCTCTGAATAAAGTTCAGAAAGAAAAGAGATCTCATGAATGGGTTGCAAGACTATCAAGTGTGATATCTGCGTTAAATAATAAAATTACTCGTGCAACTTCTATGAAACCCATCAGCGCGATCACAAAAAAATATACCAGTACAACGACGTGAATCTTTCTTCAAACAACCGGTAGGTAATTTGACTCTAAGATATTTATATGAGCCCGGTGAACTTGAAGGGGGTAAAAAAAAGAGCAAATGATCCTATTTGGAGTGTGATCACACATACAATTTCCAGCGTGGTAAGATCCACGGGTAAACCTGCAATCTACAGACTAGATTCAACGGCTCCTCAACGTGGATTTGTACGCGAATAATTACAAGCAATTCCTGAGGATATACAATTACCACCGCATTCACTATTGTGAAAGCAGGACACCAGCATCCCTACATCGATTACACTCAAGATATGTCAATATCACATTTTCGCGTGTGTGACCGAGATTACTATTAATTCTATCTACGGTGAATTGTCTTGGATTATTATTCGAATACTGCCATAACATTACTGTGTTACAGCTCGCACAATTATTATTCTGTCGTTGTTTCAGTGTCATGATAAATTCAATATCAAGATCAAAGTCAAGCTTATTTTTTTTTTTTGTCAGATTGCTGATAACCAGCTAATTTTTCTTTACTAAATCATCGCAATTGCTATTAGTGGTTTCCTGAGTCATTGTGTAGTCTATGATAACCATCCGCAAACTAAGTCTGATGACAAATTTACAGAATGGAGAGGGACATTAACAAAGCTACACTCTACTCCCTGAACGAGAACACTCTCATTTGAACAGGACTTCTCAAAAAAAGGCAAAGTACCTGACAATAAAAGACTCTGAGAAGCTCCTGTATCCCTTAAAATTTTAATAGGGATAGGATTGGCCAAATCACCCAAGAGTGATATAGAACCCTTCGACATGAATGGTTCATAATTCTTCATAATAAAATCAGACTGGGGATTATTAGACCCAACAAATGTATTGCTTTCAATACATGACCGTGACCTTGACCTCTTAGAAATAAGAGTATTTGGGATAGGTCTGTCTTGATTCTGATGCCTATATTTCAATTTGAAGCAATCAGAAATGACGTGTCCTTTTTTCTTGCAATAGGTACACGTAGGAAGAGACAAGGATTTTGAATCAAATTTATCAGAAGCTTGATTTTTAGAAGTTGTACCAGATTGATTTTTTGGAGGAGTTGTATTGGGCGGGAATATCTTTCTACCAGTAGACTGCTGAGTGAAAGATTTGATTACACAGGAACTTTATGAGTTAAGGAGTACTTATCAGCAGCAAGAGCAGCATTTTCCTAGGTTTCATTCTAGTGCTCTTCAAGATGATTCTTAATGTCACTAGGGACACAGTTCTTAAACTCTTCAAGTAACACAAGTTGTTTGATATTTTCATAATCATGTTCAACTTTCTGCGCTAAGCACCATCTCTCAAATAACTGTTCTTTTTCTTTAGCAAATTCAACATAAGTCTGTCCAGCTTTGTTTTTATAGCTTCTAAATTTTGCCGATAAGCCTCAGGAACTAACGCATAACCCCTTAAGATGCACTCCATAAACAAATCATAGTCATAACTCTGTTGTACTGACAGGGATGCATAGATATTTCGGGCATAGCCAAAACGTACACATTGCAATAATTGAGTCCAATGCTCCCTTGGCCATTTCAAATTTTTAGCAACTTTTTCAAAACAAATAAAATATTTGTCTACTTCCTTTTCGCTAAAAGGGAGAACTAACCTAATATTTTTTGTAATGTCAAAACTTGAATTTGTATGTGTAGTGGAAATGTGCTTTTCACATGCCAGCTCAAATTCTTTCATTTTAATTTGAAATTCCTTTTCATCCTTCTCTTTTTGCATTTGTACGTGCATTTGTTCTTTTTGAGACTCCAGTTGCATTTGTTTATCCTTCTCCCATCCTTCTCTTTTTGCATTTGTACGTGCATTTGTTCTTTTTGAGACTCCAGTTGCATTTGTTTATCCTTCTCCCTCCCTTATCTCTCTCGCTCTACTTCTCTTCAAATTGCAATTGTATTTGTTTATCATTCTCTCTTTCCTGTCTCTCACTCCTTCTCTTCAAATTGTAACTGCAATTGTTTCTCTCTTTCCTCTTTCTGAAGCTCGAGCTTCCTTAACTCCAATTCCATTTTGTATTTCAATATTTAATTCCATTACTTTTATGTCAGAGTCTGATAACGACTTTCTGACAGAAGCCAAAGCGCTTTTATCAAAAACATTCTTCTCTGCCAAATATTGAATAAAAAAAATTCTTTTTATTTCTTGTTTCGTTAAGGAAGACTTTGCTTCAGAAAGATCGTACTTTCTGGCAAGATCAAGCAACTCATCTTTTTTCAGACTATCCAACTGCTCCTGAGTTGGATTAGAAAGAAAATTTTCCACTTTTGATGACATTGTGAATGAAAGCCTGTTGTTTTCACTAAAGATTTCAAACAAAATGTAAAATAGTACATGGGATATAAACACTAGAGGAATTTAAATTTCAAAAAACAATTTTCTAAACTATTTAACCAAAATTCTTATATTCTGACAAGCCCCCAATTCTCTCTTGTTACGTGTAGGCTCGTACAATAATAACAAGAGAAAAGAGAGAAATCAACAAGCTTTGTATATTTTAACAAAATAATTTATTTCCCTAGAAAACAATGTAAAAATTGAAAATAGGACTTACGGTTTGTGAATATAATCCAAAATTTAATCCTAAGAATGTAAAATACAAGTCCTATCACTAAAAAGTTCTATCAAAATCCAGGTTCGAATCTCGACGACGTTCCAATATGGAAGGCGATGACGTCAGATGTGGTCATTGTACAAATTCCTCAATTGAATCACAGTTTATGTTTCCGAATAATTCCAGAATAAATTTCCACTGAACTTCTTTCTCCCAGAATTTATAAAACAGTACACTCGTTTGGTTTTCTAGAGATTAAATTATTAAATTCCAATTATCAAATAACTTCAAAAACAATCTGGTTTCAACAATAAAAACCAATCCAGCCTCCAAGGTTTCCAAGATACAACTGACTGATAAGCGCTCAGGAAGGATATTTTATCCACCCGAATCATCATCCCGTTTTCGCAAGACAGACTATGTGGTCTCCTAACACTTGAAACAACGCAATAAAAAAATTGCAATTTGTCACGTAGCAAGAACCCCTCTCTACTCACACTCTGAAATAAATTTAAAACTAAAACATTGTTTATTCAGACTAGACGAAATGACCATGGCAATAGCCAATCGTTTTCGCGTAGCGCTTACACTACGGCGGACCAAGGTGAACTAAAAATATTGCTCATGTAGCACCTTTTACGTCTGAGATAATTAACATTGCTAAAAGAAAATATCGAATCCCGTGAAAATAATCATTACAATAAAATGTAATGAAACAAAAATAAAATGAAAAAGAATTATAAAACTAACACAGAAGTAATTTAATTACATATAC
>JAECUM010014067.1:0-74691 GCA_016617855.1 Megalonaias nervosa | reverse complement strand
AAAACTCTGTCTCTGTCTGTTTGTCTGTCTGTCTGTCTGTCTCTCATCCTTTGGTCAGTTTGACTTAACTTTTACCATCATTCATAAGTCCAGAGATATTGTCGGAAAATCCTCTACGTTCGCCATTTCATAGATTTTAGCCCGTATCCTGCTACGATGGTCAAGAGAGGTCAAGAGAGGTCGAGAGAGAGAGAGAGAGAGAGAGTTTGTGGGTCGGTTGTACTGTTGCTAAAGCAGAATAATGACTTAGATTAACTGTAAATATATTAAAATATTTTAATTACCTCTTGTTGGTTCGTCAGTTGGCTTAGTTTCTATTCCACATTAATTTCCATGCGCCTGAAGGTGAATGGCATTGCGTTCATTTGAATGGTGTAGCTATCCAAGTATTGCGACTGCATTACTTTTATTATTGAAACCATCTTTCATGTTTAAATCATAAGTGTGTATTATATTGATTTAATCAATGTGGAGAAAAATAGAAACCAAGAAAAGAAAACAATCAACTTATCAATATGCAGAGGTGATTGTAAATAGCCACTACAGCAGAGAACTACATTTTGTAGCGGACACACTAGGGGATGTGAGGAGTTCATTCACTAGGTCAATACACGGCTGCCTGTAGTAAATCTGAACTCCGTTCAAAGGGCAAATATATGTATTTGTATGTGATATAAATAAAATATATGTACGGTATGTACGCTGTATCAATGATATACCACTCGTTGTATAAATTTTTCATTAAAAGGAAACTCAGCAAGCTTCGTTTCCTTTTAATGAAAAATTTATACATCTCGTGCTATATCATTGATACAGCGTACATACTATACATATATTCTATATTCTATATATATATATATATATATATATATATATATATATATATATATATATATATATATGCATGACAAAAGGAGTTGTTTATTGTCCATTTTTCCTCCACCCCACATAGTTCTCTCTTTTATAGATAAGTATAATTCTGCAGGGAAACGATCCGAGAAGGAGTGATCCAATATATTACAGCTAATAACTTCTTTCTCTGATGTTTTACTAATATAAAATTTATCAAGTCTACTTCCTTCGTTCTCAACATAATTGTAGGTGTACATGCTTTTCCTAGGATTAGGTTTTTAAAGATTTTTATAATCTCCAAAATTATAAAGTTGTCTGATCTTAGTTAGTACATGGTTTAGATCTCCCTCAATAATTACATTTTTGTGCTTCTAATTATTTCCCCGGATTTGTCCAAGAAAAGTTTTTCCACGTATGTTGTCGGTGCATATGGGTATATTAAATCACACGACTGAAAACTTATTTGATTCATGCTCCCTTTAAACTTTCTGTCAACTTCTATATTTGTTCAGGATATTGTATATATTTAATAATTAAATAAAAAATATTATTTTTTCAAACTTAGTTAATCCCCCCCCTCCCATCTCTGTTATTTTTTTCTTAAACTGACAAACTATATTACATTCAGTTCTGGTTCCGTAGTTTTAATATCTTTTTGTGTTGTCTTTAATTTATTGTAAAAAAAATGATATCATACGATGTATCTTTTAACATGTTTATTACCTTATCCATCTTGTTTGTTATTCCATTTACATTATAATGCCGAATCTTATACTCTGGTCCAAATTTTTGTTTCTTGTATTATTTATTTCGGCAAAATTTGTTGTAGTATATTTTCCTCTTGCAATATATTATCTGTTGGCTTCATATCTGTTGCTCGGTATTACCTTTGTCCCTATTTCCATAGTTGTTTCTATTGATCTATGAGTTTTGCATGTTTATTTGTTCACTTTTATTTTATTTTCCGGTCTCCGTTTTGTTTTCAGCTAATGTGCTGTTTTATGTTTAACTGTGTAATTATTGTAGTTCTGCTTGTAATTTTGTGTTCTGTACTGGCTTCTGATTGTTCAGTTTCTTATCTCTATATGGCTGCCGCTTTTCTCCTTTCCTGCTCTTTTTGACATGGGGGCCCCGAGTAGCCGAGTGGTCTAAAGCGCTCTCCGTTACGGATCACTGCCATCTCACCTCTGTCTGCGTGGGTTCGAGTCTAGGATTCGGCGAATGTGGATATGTGAGAAAGCTTGCCAGTAGCTTCTCGTGGGTCGGTGGTTCTTTCTGCGGATTTCCCGGTTTCTTCCTCCACGATTAATACTGGCCGCCATGTATAGCCTATCGTGTGCTGAAAAATGGCGTTAAGCCCCACCACAACAACAACTTTTTGACATGCTTGAGATTTTGAGTTTTGGGCTAAGGGACCTTTCCTTTTCATGTCTGGGTTCTCTCCTTCACTTTTCGTAATCTCTCCCTTTCTCTAGCCATTTGCTGGGCTCTTAATGTTGGATAATACCTCACTTACTTTTTTTTCTGTTTAAACACGTGTTCTTTGTTCCATTTTGTGTCTTTTAAGTTCGTGTTGTATTTAGTTATTTCTTTCTCTGTCCCCTGTCTTCTTTACTGACTACTTTTTCCAGTATACTTCCACTTTAGAAGGTCTTTATTTTCTCCTTTCTCATTTCCTCGTCATCTATCCACTCCTCCTTTCCTTATATTTCATCTTCTATTTCGCCTAGTGCTCTAAATGAATTGGCTAAAATGTTTGCAAGGTTTGTAGAGCTTGTTAAGAATCCAAATCTTTGTGTCCCCCGTGTTGTTGGTGCCATCTTGTCGTTTGGAAGATGGACTATGTGGAGATGGTAAACGGTTGTCCTGCGTTGTTGTGATTACGCCCATACTTGTTTTCATTGGGTTTATTCCTGAATCTCTCGAGTTTTACATTTCCATTATTCATTCCACTTTTGCCCTACTGCTTCTTTACGTGGAATGCTTGTTCTCTAGCCTCCATTTGTTGCTATTTCGGCGTAATTTTGATTTAAATTGCTAGTGTCTCCTTAATTTACCAAATCCACATATCTTGATACAAGGTGAGAGGTACTAATGACAGCTTAACAAAACTGCAACACTGTTGGTGTGGATGTGTGACAGGATACATCGTAGGCTGAAGTGGGATCTTCTTTTTGCTTTGTGTAACAAAGGCGGACGGTATACCTGGATGTCAGCCTAGACTAACAAGTTCTCCACATTTTTTACTTATCTAACATGACTAGTGACAATCAGTCATAAAGATAAATAAAAAGAGGCAAGAACCAAAAGTTTGCCAGAAAGCTGTTTACATGCCATTACAATGGAGGAATTTCAAACCATTGAACGACGAATCAATAGATGACCACACCGCTCCCCACCAATTCCACCCCCGACGCGTCTGCCAGTATCATACACGTACTGGACAATTTGTTGGTGTAACCAAGATAACTATTATTTAACACCCACAGCCACGAAAAAAGAAAAAGTTTATATTCTTGGTTAATGAGAAAATACCTTACAACAAATACTGTCGCACGATTCTGACCAGGATAGTTTGTCCTCACTCTTCTTACATAAAACGGAGACTGCTCAAGACGAATAGTATGGGTATTTATGATGCGTCGAAGGGGGCAAATGCTGGTCCAACGAGAAAGTTGCAGCTGAAATTTCCAATCTGATTAAAATCAGATCTCCAGTGTCCTTCACAGCGGAGATCTGATTTTAATCAGATTACTGAAGTTTCAGTAATGTATGTCGAGAATTCCAAATTCACACGTTGAATCAGCTTGTTTGTGATGAAAGTCAATATGACGAGAGTAGTCTTAAAAAGGGGGTGTTCTGGCCCAAAACCTTATTTTGAAATTGACGACAACATAATTCTCACCGCTCTATAGCACCCTCAAGTTAGTCTAAACAACTACGAAAACAACTTTGTTGAGGCAACAGCGTCTATTTCATAATCGATTACCAACATGAGGGCATTGAATCGTCGCCGTCGCCAAACAAATTAGGGTTTGATCCAGAAACACCCCTTCAGTTATATATCTAAATTTCATCTGTATATTTGTAAGAGAGGTGTATTTTATTACAAACTCTCTCGCGCATAGCGATCCAAGAATTGCAAAATTGAAAGTCAGCCTGGACAGTCCTAAGAATCTCTAAAATTTTGTTTCGCACTTAGCGATTCACGAGGGGGTATGTTTACGCACAATGGAAAAACAAATATAACAATTACCCGAGATAAGAGATGTCCAACGTCATTCAACCTGGTCGTCAGGTACTCCATTTTGCTATTTTCTTTTACAGGATGGTGGCTTTCACACAAAATTTTTACTATCCTTATTTTTGCTAGCGATTTTACACAAAATTTACTGAGTACTGTTTTTCGAATTTCGCAACTCTGTTCGGTATCATATATACGAGCAAATCGTCTTTGACTCGCAGTTCCTGTAGCAGATCTAACATTATAAACTTTTCACCTCTGAGATAAGCTCGAAGTTGATTAAGAATTTTATTATAACTCGCTATTGATATTTCACACGAAGTATTTTTATTCTCATATTTTGGCTCGATCTTTTTATATGTTGTTGACAATGCAATACCTATACCCGACACTATTAACAATAATGGGTTTGCGGTTTCGCCGGTTGTAGCAATTCCAGTCGTTGTTAGTAATATTGGAATATTATTCAGTGCGCTTATTATTCTGCTGTAATATTTTCTGGCGCGTCTGATACAATAAAGTTTTTATAATGGTAATATTTGGAAGTATTTGACCAGCTCGTCTCCATCGTTGTCTTGGAGACCAGATGAAATATGATTGAATTCTATTATTTCTTTTTTCGTCATTATGAAACTGTTTCTGTAATTATTTCAATAGCCGTAGTAAAAGTACTTTCAGCTGCAACCGTATCGATCAGAGCACTAAATGTTTTTATTGACAGGATCGGCAAGAAACTCACTATACTTATCATACACGTCAGAGGAGATATCATCATATCGGATATCTGGTAAAACTGGGGAGGAAAATGGGGGAGCAAAATATGCTATTGCAAACCTTAAAAGGCTAAGAATATCAACTTGATCTATATCTATGGCGGGCAGATTAAGCTATCCAGCAATCAGCTCTTTGATATTTTTGTATTTTGCTTCCGTCAGTTACTTTCCAACTTCTTTCGTATAGTTTTTCAACGCATTTTTGGAACTATTTTGTACTTCATAATCTTTATCAATTTCAGGCTTTACAGTTATAATATCGTCAATCTCTTGATAAAATATATCTCGTTCGACATCATCATATAACTCAATTCTAGACTCAATTTCTGATACTGCGTTTAGTGCAGCAGTGTCAGCACTATTATCCACTATTTCTAAAAGCGTCTTTTAATCGTAATAGTCCATGCAGAGTACACGAAATACTAGACGTTTAGCAATACGTCCTTGAGCTTGCGATTTTTAAGAAACTTGTGTTTCCTTGTTTCAGCTAGTTTGTCAAGCTCGTCGTGAATCTTCTTTAGTCGCTCTTGCTCTGGTTTCTTACCACCATAAAATTTTGTTTTTATAAGGTTAGATTTATCAATAGTCAAAACATTTTCTTTATTTAGCTCGAGCAGTGTAATTATCAAATATTTTTTCAATCTTTAACCGCCGTTCCTCGCAGTCACTTACAGAACAGTATTGCTAATTATATCAAAGTCTCTGATAGCGTATTTCAGTTGAGGGCCTCTCATTCCTGAAACTCTGGGAAAGTTATTTCTCTTCTTAGTTAAACCAGGGGAACGTAAAGTTAATTTTTTTTTTTTCATTCGATCAATTATATTTATCGCTCTTGCCTCCTCAACGCATTCTGCTCTAGTGAATCAACATCAGCTATTTCAATCTCCGATTTCGGGTTTAGTATAAAATTATAAAACTCTTTTGCGACTCTGATCGATGGAGGATCAACAGACATTACAGATTACAATCACATTAAGTCACATGGTGCTAGCACGCCAGACGTATACTAGGTCATCAAGTGTATATATCTGAAACATCAACAAACCTGGATATGGACCTATAGTGCTGATAACATAAATCCGGAAATACAAATACTTGTTTATGGTTCCTGCAGGACGTAGTGTAAATTGCTGAGAAGTAGTAGTAACAAAATCACCCAGTAATGCCCCATACAGTTAGCTCATCCCATGTTATATTATCATTCGATCTTTTTAATCGCCAGTCATTAATGTATCCGATATTAGCATTTATTTGACCTTGTAATTGAAATTTCCATATTGCCTCGGCAGCTGGACACAGTATTTTAATCCAAAAGTCACTTGTTTCTCCGTCTGTGATCCACTCTAACCCGCCAGATATAAAGATGTTGAACGCAAACGCATAACTTTGGATTATTCTCCGAATAATAACTTGATGCTGTTACAACAAAACCATAACGATTATTAACAGGACCTGCGAGATGTGGAATATGACCGACATTATTTTTAGATCGTTGTGTGTGTGTGTGTGTGTGTGTGTGTGTGTGTGTGGGTGTGTGTGTGTGTGTGTGTGTGTGTGTGGTTTGGATTTTAACGTAACTTTCACAATTTTTCAGTCATTTCGCTACGATGTCTGAAGTGTGGCAGTTGATAGTGATGTCTAGCACTGGGGCATCATGCCACAGACATGTAGCATGATGTCCCACCCAGTCACATTATCCTGACACCAGGCCGACCAGTCCTAACACTAACCTCTTAATGCTGAGTGCCAAGCGAGGCAGCTGTTAGTACCATTTTTGTACGTCTTTGGTATGACTCGGTCGGAGATCGAATCCACGACCTCCCGCATCCGAGGCGGACGCTCTAACCACTAGGCCACCGGAGCGGTCTAGATCGTTTTGAAATGCCACCAATCGCTTGCGATTTGGTAACACTATCCACGTTCTGTTTATTGGTAAAATCGGATGTAGAAACGGGTACATACGTAGAAGTTATCTTATTGGCGACCATATCGATCGCACTTGTAACTGTACCACCGGATCTTTTAAGATAATGAGCATCTGCAGAAGAAATTGTACTCCATGATGCTGCATTTATCTCAACGTCAACATAAAATTTATTTGTTAGATCTAATAGAGCGATTGGATTATAGTCCGTTGTTATTTTATTCGACCCCATGCTTAACATACATGTCGTCATATCACCGGATTTTGCTACTCGAGATGCACTATTCTTTGCCATGTTGTCGTCGACATAATTTTTGTTTGTTAAACCTGATACCGCTGATGGAATTGCCGTAGTTGTTATCTTGCTCGATCCCATATCTAGATTTCCCCCCATAGTATCAACGGATTGTATTACAAAGTTATCCTTGACAAACTTTACAGAATCGTTACTGGTCAAAGCTGTATTATCAAGTTGAGAATTAAATATTAATTTCCCACCCATATCGATATTTCCAGCCATCATCCCACCAGATAATAAGAACTTATTATTATATAGCGAACTAAGTTCTGCATAGCTCACCGCTTGTGAGTTTATGTTTGCAGGGGGTATTCAGTTTCAAAATTTACAATCTATTTTTTTTTACTCATGTTGATATTTCCGGTCATCTTTCCATCAGTTATTGACAACTTACTATTGCTGACAGCATTAAGTTGGGCAAAACTTACTGCTTGTGAGTTATCTACGTCGATAGGTGGATATGTTGTCTCAAGGTCTAGCACTCGCTGACCTGACATACTTAAGTTACCGGTCATCTTTCCACCAGTTATTGACAACTTACTATTACTGACAACATTAAGTTCTGCAAAGCTTACGGCTTGTGTGTCGTTCACGTTGACAGGAGGATATATTGTTTCTAGATCTAGCACTCGTTGTCCTGAAATGATTAGGTTGCCGGTCATTGTGTCACCGGATCGCTTAAGTTAATTTGTCAGATCAACATCTGTAGCTGTAGTTGCTGTTGTTTCAGCAGATGAACTACTGATTAACGTACCAAATTTTGTGTGGTAGCTCATGTTACTGTAATTGCTGCTGACAAAATTTTGTGTACATGTTATTTAATAAGCAAAATAAACTTTGACACAGAACGAGTAATAAAAAATAAACACAATTTTGAGTTACCAGATTGTCATTACCTGATAGTAGGCCGTACTGGATCTGGCAAAACAAACTTGTTAATGAACTTGCTACTCAACGACATATTCAACTACGATCGAGTGTATATCTATACAATTAATCCCCAGCAGGACAAATATGAGTTGCTGAACGAGTACAACGAAAAACTAAAAAATGAACTTGGTGCTGGCGAAGATATATTTGTTATTAAAACACCAGAAAATCTTTTTCCTGTTGCCGAGCTGGACTCGGACGAACATAAGATTATCGTTTTTGATGACATCCCATTGAGCAGTGCTGTGCTGGACAAAATCAAATCTTACTTTTCATTGTCAAGAAACCGACAATGTAATACAATTTATCTTGCCCAAGGCGTTTATAATGTCGATCGTTTTATCAGAAGAAATACTGGTTGTTTTATATCGTTTAACGGACTTGACAACATTGACGTGCAAAACATATCACGAGAGCAATGTGGTGATGTTTCCAGAGACAAATTTGTTGAGCTGTATCATGAGGCAGCTCCTTGAAATCAGTTTTTTCTTATAATATAAACTTGCCAGAGATACCAAGCACATGTTCGACGCAGAACTGACAGGTTCTTAGACTGTAAAAAAAGTATAAAATGAATGTGTTATTCACAATAATTGATACGTCGCGGATAAATCTACTAAAGAAATATGTTGCTACAAGAACTGCGTTGAAGAAAAATGTTGAGCAAGAACGTGCTGGACAAGAACGAACCGCAGAAGAAACTGTTAGACTATTTAAGCCAATCACCGAATCTGTACTTGGCAAATAATCCGGCATCAACAAAGTATCACTGGAAGATTTAGAAAAATTAAAAGAAAAAGGTTTGCGAAGAAGGACAAAAGAAAATTGTTGAGTAATTTGTTGAGCGAACTGGTGATCCTGATGCACGACAAGCGGAGGTTTTACAAACAATGAAAGAAAAAGATATGTTATTTAGTAAGCAGATTAGAGATCAACGAGAAAGACAAAAGATACTTGAGGAAGTAAACAAGAAAAAAATAACAGACAATTATAAAACACCATCTACGGAAAAATTAATTACTTAGAATATTTTGCATTTGAGGTTAATAATAAAGATGTTAATTTTAAAAATACACGAAAAATAAGATCATGGGCTAAAAATGAAGACTATTCTTTTTCAAAAATTTTAATAATGTAATACAAAAAGCAGATGAGGCTAGAAATGGTTTAGATTCCGCAACTGAAATTCATGATGCTAAAAAATATTATGAAATATTCTGACAAGGTGTTATTGCTAAGATTTATCTGGAAGTTTTTGATAGAGTTTCAAGATCTGAAAAAGGTTATACAGCTGCCAAAAATTTGAGGCAATGGCTAAAGATATAGAAGTTGAGAAGTTAAATTAAACAAAAAAAAAAAAAAAACGAACAGCAGAGTGCAGAATATGATAAACAATTTGAATCAGATCCTGAATGTGATACTGTGGAAGAAACATCAGTTCGTGGATTAAAGATCTTTAATTCGGCAGCTGATATTATTGATCGACTGATGCTGCTAATCTCATCGAAAGAAGCTGGAAACGTAAGAGCAGAAATCTATAATAAAATAGTTGAAATACTTGGTCATCTAAGATCAAACGGATCTTTAACGACTGACAAGTATTATGTGTTACACAGCGATCTGCTTCGCTAAGGCAAACACGCTATTATGTTTTTATCTGCGAATAACAAATAAAAATGTCGCCGATGACACTGCTATTCGACTCATCTCAGACAACATCCAACAGTGCAAACTTTTCAGTTTTTTATAATCCTGTTATTGAACTTGATCATAGGTCCCAAAAGCAATATGAGATCGGATTAGTATCAGCTACTGTTTGGCACTCTATGGCAAATGTTAAAACTAATGTCAACGATGATTTTACGTTCGGGGCGAAAACCAATGGAGTCATTGAGTAGAAATCTGTTAAGATACCACAAGGCGCATACAATGCCACAGATATCAGCAAAACAATAAAGTATATTATAACCGCTGAAAGTAGTGTATATCATCTGATAATTTCGATATCATTTCGAGCTATAACACGTTACGAGCAAGAATAACACTAACAAACAAATTGTTTATCGATCTTAGCAGCCAATACAAAATCGGATCATTGATCGGATTCAATAAACAACAATACGGATCTGGCACATCTGCGACAGTATAATATGACAGCGAGTCACCCGTCAACATCACCATGTATATACAATGCTGATAAACTCTTCTATTGCAACTAAATTATACACGGCACGAGGTAGCCAATGACAATCGAATTATACGTTTAGCCCTGATGTTCCACCGGGTTCATTAATGCAAGTAAATCCGAGACAGATAATATACTATCCTATTAGTATCGAAAATCAGATATCAGATATCACGATGACACTTACCAATCAATCAGGTCGTCAGATTGATCTTAAGAACAAAATTGTTACTTACTATCTACATCTGCGCTTCAGTAGCCGACCATAGTGAGCTAGCTCACCAAAGTCAATTTTATCAGACAATTTGTATAACAAGGTGAAACAAAGAAACATTTATCACAAAAAATTCGTAGATGGTTTTTTGGAAATATGTTCTCAAAGATAATCGAAAATATACCTGGAATAGCTCACAAAGTAGCGCCAATCGCGTTAGACGCGTCAAAGGCTTTTGTAACTTGAGCCGCATCTGCAGCAGGAACAGCTGTCGGACAAATGATCGCTGATAAAAATCAAAGGTCGAGCGCCAAGCGGTCCGGATATAAAACAGCTTATTTCTGAAATAGCACCATCATCGGAAACATCACGTGCGATGATAATAACAACAAAAAAGTTGTTGTCTCCGGCCGGAGAAAATATTACTCGTAACACGAGCTAGAACAAAACAAGATACTGCTGAGTTTTAGGTGATTGTCAAATAATCACGATTTTGTCTGACGATTACAATAAAAATGTATATTAAAAATTATCTTGACCTTGCCGACGAGATAACCGTAGACGACTCTGCAACGGAGTTCGAGTGTATTGAATATCTCGACGAAAACTCTAATGAGCCTAACAAGGCCGGTATCAGAACATTTAATACGAGAGACGGAGATGTGTTTTTTCTGCCGCACAAAGTCGTACTTGAAGTACGAGGTAGTATAATAACACCCGCAGATGGTGATATAGGTGTTGGTGCAAATAGTACATTAGTCAACAACGGCTGGAGCTTGTTCAAAAGTGCCAGATATCAACTAGCCAATCAAACAGTAGAAGATATTTCCATGCACCTGCCGATAGCAAATACTATTCTTAACCTAGTGTCGTTCAGCGATGATTATTCGAGATCTGTTGCGACAAATATGATGTGGATCAAGGATACATCATTAGGAAATACTCCTGATTTGGATCTGATTCAGACTGGTGAAACACCAATTGCTGGCGCTAACGATGATGGAACTCGCACTAACATAAACAACTTTTTGTTGAAGCTGCATAATTAATATGGAACGGCTGCATCAGCTGATAATGCAATAACAAATGTGAGAGATGCTCTTGTAGTTCTTTGTGATGCAATTGGAACTGATCCACCAGGCGCTGCAGCTGATACCCATGCGTTGTTAGCAAAAGCTCAGAGTATTGTTCCTGTAATCAATCTTCGAGAGTACAACGATGGTTATGTTAAACGACGAAATTACACAGCTCAGTTACGTCAAATCACAATGATGCTTCCGTTAAGCACAGTATTTGGATTTTGCAGGTACTATAATAAAGTTTCTCGTGGTATAAAACATACTCTTATATTTGACCGAGTTGATAAAAACGATTGTCTGATAAAAGCTGCTGATTGCCAGTTTGTGATTTCACAATTGGCGTTATGGATTCCACGAGTTGTCATATCCATCTCAAAACTAACACTTGAGACATTTTTAGCCGCGTACAGCAGAAAAATGTATTTCGAACAGCATAAAGTTTATCAAACTGCAGCACCAAACACAACGGATAACACATTGTGGATAACAACAGCGCCGAGCGAGCAATTACCGCGTCATATATTTATCGTGTTTCAGCGACAAAATAAACGCAATAATCAACTACAAAACAACTCGATTTTTGATAAAGCTGACGTAAGACGAATATTTGTTAGAATACACTCTAAGCAATATCTTGAACGAGCGATCGAATGAAGCTTCGGAAATAATGTTAATAGAAACATATCTCGAGCTTATATGTATCTGATGGAGGCGATGCAGAAATATCAGGACGCTGATACCGGATCTCAAATATCTGTCGATGGGTTTGGATTTCTTTACCAGATATTTCATTTTATGTTATTAAGCACAGCGAACGAGTTATTGAATCAACAACTGACATAGAAGTAATATGGACGTTGGGAGTGGTTCCTGTTGCTCAAGATAACATATATATGCTCTTGTAACATCTGACAGATACATAACACTTGACGCCATCAAAGGTAGAATGATGGTACAGGTGTAGTGTTAAAAATATTTTATCTGTCAAAATCCATAATGAAAAATAATTTGCATGAGATTAACCTGTCACAAGGACAAATGCAAAAACTATCACGAGCTATAGCTAAACGAAAAGCGGTTTCATTAAAAATAGATTTCAAAATGCGAAGCGTTCCGACAAAATTACTTTTAACACAACGCCAGATATCCAATATCCAAATTGTTATATACTTGATCTGTCAGTGGCACAAATAACAGCATTTTCCAGATCAAAAGCGATACTTGGAGGATCAATCGGAACAACGATAGCTACTTTAGCACGAACATTATTGCCAAAGATAATACCTATGTTAGGAATGTTAGGATTAGCTGCAGGGTCAGGTACAGTATCAGGAGCGACAAAAATGCTGCATCCGGAGACGGGGTCACAGGTGACGGAATCAAACAGTTGCTGTAAAAGGGGCCGCTATAAAATCCAAATTTTATCTGATCAATAATTATAAACAATGCCGACAACACGAGCACGAAAAACTCCTATGACAGAAAAAGAAGAACCACAAGAACGAACCGCAACGAGATCAAAGGCGGGTTAATAGGCCCGCTGCTAGAAGGGATAGCAGGAAGTTTATTACCAAACCTGTAAGGGATAGGACGCAGAATGCTGGTATACCCAATGAGAAGACGGACTCGTGGAAGTCGTGGCCGAGGACTGATGCTACCGGGAACCAGAAGATGAAATCGTCCGCATTAAACAACTTTGATATTGCTGATAAACTTAAAGATGTCAGGGGATTTATCGGAGTATTTTCCAAGGACGAACTAGCAAATAGACCACCAGAAACTAATCAAAGCTTTGTCATCAATATCCAAGATTTCCACGACGGATCTGGAACTCACTGGGTAGCTCTTTACAACAACAATTATTTCGATTCGTTAAGTCTTTCTCCCAGTGATGTTATCAAACAGTACATCTTTAAAAAATATAAAAAAGTAAACTATAACTCTAATCGGTTTCAGCCGGATGGAACTTCAGTTTGTGGTTATTAATGCCTTATGTTTATCAAACAAATATCTGGATTCGATAGCGGATCTAAACACATCAATTTCTTAAAGTTTATTCTGCAATTTGACCCGTTTCCTCGTATTAGCAATGATCGTAAAGCGGTACTTAGATCGTAAACGATCTAGCATTAATTTTGTCTGACATCAAGTATAAAGATGACAACATACTTGTCTCAAATGCAGAACCAAAACCAATAACACCAATAAAGCAACAGAAACAACCGCTAATAGCAGAAAAATGCTGAACAGTATTTGTGACGTCTGTGGTAAGAGAAAGAGTCTATTCCTTAAACAAGATAAATCCGGTGATACAATCACTGGTGGTTGTGCGATGCAAACCCAGAGTGCTAGCACTCCGACAATAATGTCCGACGAAAAAGTTATTTTAGTAAGCGACTAAAAATAAATGAAATGTAATTGCGAAGATGTGAAGAAAGATCTGCCTGGAACAAAATAAGATAGTTGCTTTTTGCCAGCGTTGCTATCTCAGAGCTGTCATCGGATCAGGATTGGATATACATAAAATTATTGGCAAATTACCAAAACCAAAGGGAGGCTGGACGTTGCCAGGACACAAACATACCGGACCATGGAATCCACTTGATGAGCAACTCGATGAAAATGATAATCCTTTACAGGGACAAGAACCTTACAATGCATTTGATGAAATTGCTATGCATCATGATATTTGTTACCGTGATCAGGTCGACGACAAACTAGGTTGCGATCGAGTCATGCTTGACGAACTACGAGATATGAAACCGGATAATATGCGAGAACGATTTGACAGAAAACTCGTACAAGGTATCGTTGGTGCAAAATATAAACTTGGCGTCGGGATGCCTGGCAAGGTTGCGTCAGATATCAGTGGAACGCAGAGCGTTCCGGCTCATGAGCTACACAAACCTAAAAAAAAGTAAACGTTTCTTCGACGGAATGTCGTCGCAAACGCAGTCGATAATATCTGGGCGATAGATCTCGCAGATATGCAAACCATTACACAGTACAACGATAGTAAACGGTATCTGTTTAACGTCATTGATGTCTTTAGTAAATACGCTCGACGATAATAGATGCGTTGTGAGACATTATTGTTAAGAGGGAGCGAAAACCAAATAATATTTGGACCGACCAATGTATCAGAGTTTTTTAACAAAAAGTTCGAGCAGTTTCTGAAACAAAATAATATAAAAAATATGTTACCGGTAACGAAGGAAAGGGTGTCGTTGTCGAACGAGTTAATCGTACGATAAGAGAAAAGAAATAAAAGCCGCTTACAGCAAAAAAAAACCCACTAGATATATTGATGATCTGCCAGCAATGATATCAGATTATAATAACACCAAACACAGTACAACAAGTATGTCACCGAACGATGCTATAAAAAAAATCCGGTTCTTGCAAATGAGAACATATATCGTAGACACAAGTTTAACGTTGGTGATCGTGTTAGAATTTCATTAGCGAAAAAGACATTTAAAAACGGTTTTATCCCGAACTGGTCTGAAGAAGTGTTTGTCATCGATAAAGATTTTAACTACAATACCGCTAATATACAAGCTCGAAGATCTTGCAAATGAAGATGTCATAGGAAGTTTCTACGAGCAAGAACTTCGACTAACAATACAAGATATATTTGTTATCGAACGAATGATTAAAAGACGTTGTAATTGAAGTTTTGTCAAATGGCGCGGTTATGGTGATAGTTTTAACAGTTGGATACCAACCAGTGAAATCAATGATCTTTGACTAGATCGCTAGCGATCCGATTACATCGCCGTAGATCTTTTCATATTTTAACATAACAGACTTGCATTTAACGGGTCTGCACAACGATATCAGATATTATCTTCGATCTTTTGTTAAATCTGTCAACGAGTTTTAATTCTTTACAAAAATAAAATCAAATTTAATATTTTTTGACGACCATAAACTTCAAGTTGTCCAGTACACATAAACGGCTTGAGCATCTCCCAAAATATCTGATGCTCTGTGGCAATAAAATCAAATTTTTTTTTTTTATCTTTTTGGCAAGATGATATTTGACATCATAACGTGATTGCGCTGCAACATAAATTTGTTTGTACTGAGGTATAATACCTTGTTCATCGGCAAGTTGGTCATCAGGTACAGGAAACATATTTGTTTCTAGATCGAACTCGGAGTGCTTTGCAATCCGTTGTAAAGCACTTTTATTAATCAGTGGACCACTAGCGGTCTGAGGTATACTTTTTTTTCATATGATCAAGATTATCTCTAAGATCAGACAATCGTTGAACGTATCATATTTTATCAGCGACATTATTTATAAAACTTTTAGCTAACAGAAGTAATAAAAATGCCAGACGAAATAAGGAGTATTGTCAGAGCTAAAATGTTGAAAATGAACCTGCCGTTTGACGCGGTTAAAGTTTTTATGAGCAACAAAAACACAGATCTCAAACATGTTAATCTTATCGTTGGATATGATTCTTACTCTGCGTTTGAGGTACTGTTAACAGATTTCGAGGTATCAGAACTCGAAAAAGATAAAAAGATCTTTGTTAGATATGACAGGGACACTATTATGAAATGGGCCCGTTGCTGTTTGTCAAGAGAAAATCTTAAGGATCTCTTAAATATAGATCTGTGATCAGCAATTTTGTGTTAAACTTTTGAAAAACATGGAACGGTTTGTTACTCGAGCTAATGTTGTGAACACATATCAACTTGAAGAGGCTATAAGAAACATGTTTCGCGGCGATGTTAACGCGACGGCCCACTTCGAAGTAGAAAGAGAAAAAAATAATCTTACTTTGCTTAACAACGTCGAAGTTGATCGCATGTTGAAATATGGTAAGATTTGGATAGAGCACGACAGAGAAGCGCTAAACAAATATGTAAATTGCTTTTTGACAAAGAGCGATGTAGCAAATATCTTAAACGGTAAGTGAATATCGAAAGAAGATTCTATCAAATGTTGTTATTGAGAAAGCTGATTGATATATTCCATCAGTAACAAATTTTATTGCTCGTGGATGAATATTAAAATATTTTGAAGCTGCTGTTATTGAAGGAAATAATATTTCTTCATCTGAAACAGAGTTGTTGATGTAACAGATCTGGCGGGATTTTTAAAATTAAACTTTCCTTTACCTCACCTGTTATTTTCTTTCGAGTTAACAAGGTCAAGATTTTCGAGTCGGTTGTCTGTTTTTATTCCGTTTATGAGATCAATGACAAGATCAACAGGAATCGCACCATTAAACACTTCGAAAATAAAACGATGTGAGAGATATAACGTTTGATCGGTTTGTATACCTCGCAATGAAACCTGAAAATATCCCACATTACCAATATAACCAATATTTTTTCTTGTTCGGATGTTTCTGACAACACCTCCTCTGTTAGCCTCGTAAAGATTATATAGCGGATGTGGTTTAAACTCCTGTCTCAAAGGCAAATTTGCAATGTTATAGTCGGTGACTTGATAATTGACATGACAAACGTGCATTCCAGTTGGAATATCGTCATTGAACAATGTCCACATAAAAACATGTAAAAACATGTCAGTGTACCTTGCATCATGTTCTGCTTTTACCGTTATCTTATAACCTTCTGATGTTAATACTCTGATAGCATTTTTCGTCTTGAGATTTATAACGACACCAAGTTCATTGTCAGTGAACAGGTTATATTTTGATATTTTGATGACACGAGAATATTTCCTGACCCCTTGCAAGATCGTTTACGATGATAGGTCGTTGGTATAAATTTGTCATCATATAATAATAATAATAATAAGAAGAAGAAGAAGAAGAAGAAGAAGAAGAAAAACACTTCAGAGGTGGATGGGGTGGCGGATTTAGCGACCCCACCACCACCATACAAAACTGAGCGTGAAGCAACTGGAAATTTTCCAGTGTCAAGTGTTCTGTACAGTCTGATCGCTTAAATTATGCATTGGAATCGCTAAAATGCTGAAACTAAACTAAACCCTATTTCTCAAATCGCCCCTGCAATTCATGACAAAATGAGGTGCCTAATTTGATTCTGAGATACATGTTCAGAGCTCAAAGAAAAAAATTTTTAGACGCAGGCCCCGGGCTGGTGACTTAAATAAACTCACAAGCCCTGACTGAAATTCCACAAGCCCGGACAGTTCATATCTGTCAACTCTCATGCCGGGAGGAAATCCTCCCGATTTTGGAGGTATTTCCACACCTACCTCCCGATCTCATAATATCTCCGGATTTTGCGCAGAGAACTCCTGATTATTACATTATGTCTGTCAATTTTCATTTCTCAAAAACAACCCATACATAAATAGATATATCCTATGCATTCCATAGATGCCATGTTCTATTTTATCACTTGAGAATACTGCTATTGCGAATAAGTTTTTTTTTTCTTTAGTAAATAGAATGTTATGTTTAAACATTATTCGCGTAAATTTCAGATTTGTTAAACCCCTGCAACAGTATTATAGTAAAAAAAAATTAAGAAAAAAAATTGTCACCAATTAGTTTCAGTCCCATGAATGATCACAGGGTATGCTGGGTAATTTTCTCTGCAAACAAAATCGCATCTCTATTTCCGCCAAAGAAAATCGGCCAGTAAACACCTGACATTTCTCTACCGTATATGTAAACTTTATATACCATGATTATATTAAAAGAAGGAATAAAACAAAGTATACCACACATTATATGTGCCTCCAAAGAACTAATTCAGAGTAAATATTTTATTTTGTAAACAGTGATACGTGCCTTAAGCGTTCAACCTTAGAAAATAAGGTGGGATATAAAATGTGGGAAAAACAGTTGCCACATAAACGGTAACCAGTGCCGGATTACCAAATAAGCAGAGTAGGCACCGGCCTATGGACCCCACGCCTTTTAGGGGCCTCGCGACAACAGATCAAAATAATACTGAATTGATTTGATCTCGAAAGTATTAGGAGATAATTTGCAGGGGGGGGGGGGCGAGATGTCGACTGTCTAAGGGTCTCCACGGGGTTTAATCCGGCACTGACGGTAACTTGTGACTGCAGATTTAAACTGTTAAAATGAAGTCCTAGGCATCGAAGTTACACCAAAATATGGCATCGTTTATTTGCCAATCAATTGCTAGTGCTTATATATACACACCGTAGCACATGGTATCTTTATAAGTATGTCCGAAGGGCAGTACTTTTCGCAAGATAAATGCAATGATAAGGATTAATTTGTTAATTAGTCACACTGGCCTTATGTTTGTGCACACTGGAGCAAGCGGTGGGGGCAATAATCGCCTCTCCCAATTTCACCTTTAAGGGCTCACGGTACTAATTCAGTTCCCATAGTAAACCTATGCAAACACCATGATATTAAAAATTCAGTAACTTAAAATTTCTGAGTGCTCATGATCAAACCTATATTTATCAGTATAGATGAAACCTGGATGTCAGCTTCTGTGTAGAGGAAAGGATATGACCCGCGACATTTTCTGGACCGGCATGTGTTTGAAACACGTGCTTTTAATTCCGCACCAAAGGGTCAGGTGCTCATTTTCGTAATGAGTGTTCCAAACTCAAGACTGTTAAAGGACTGAAATTCCATCAATAAAACAATGTCTCAAATTTTTTTCACTTACAACTAGGATAAACTCTCAAAATATTTTTTCCTTAAACATAACTTACATTATTAACCAATCCTGGCCAGCCAACCAATATATACTCTATTTTATGTTCACTCATTTCCGGGCTGGTTCCCATTTTTCTATACAATTAGTACCGTGTGTCCTTGAACATGTTTTGGTCTCTTCCATAAAATTTCATTGCTGACCATTACGTGCCCCCCCACCCCCACCCCAAAAGTTTCTTCGGGCGCCTCTAGCGCGTCCTTTGAGAATTTCACCCTTATTGGACATAGAAGATCGGTCAATATTTATTGAAACCGGCGCTTACAAAATGTCGCGTAAACACCTCCCTATTTTCTGTCCCAATCTCACTATTTTATTTGTGATTCTCCCTACTTGGCTTTTGAAAAGTTGACAGGTATGCCGGACTCGGACACTCATTCTTGAGAAGGAAAGTCTTCCTATTTCATCCCAACCATTACCATGGCACGAACGAAGCAGACTGCATGCAAGTCTGCAGGATTATAAATATAGGAACCAAAGGACTACAACTTTGTTATGTGACTATGCAATGAAGTCTTGAAGAAGAAAAACTACAAAATAAAAATAATAGAGCAATAGTAACCATAAGGAAGAACTGAAAACTCCACTCATGAGATACACGGGAAAAAATGGCGGCTGCCCACAAGGAAAGAACTAGAGAAATTTTTCAAGACAAAAGAGGATAGAGACAAGCGGAGGATCGTTCCTTGAATGCTCATATAGAGAAGGCACACAAGAATCGGATATGTCAAAAGTAAAACGAGAAATAATACCAGGAACAACAGCGGTGATGGTAGCACTAAAAGTCCTAAATCCAGAATACATACGACAAATTTATTCCCTCAACAAAAAACGGGTACAAAGGCTACATATTAAGACCTAGATGAACCCAGCCGTTACTACCACTCGGTGAAACAAACGTTGCAGGAGAGTCAGTCATAGTCAAAGAGCCAACACAAATCCTAAGGAAAATAAAAAAGCAAACTGGAGAATTACACATATCCGACATCCCACTTGAAATACCATTACAAGCAACAGTAGAAAAATTTTAGAAGAAATTCAACATCAAGGTGGTAACGTCAAGATTAGCAACTATTCCATTAACCAAAATATATAATGGAATAAGAATACTGGAAAATAGAAAAGAGCAAACTTATTGGCATGAAAAGAACCTTTTATCTACATGGATTTCTGACTAAATCTTGGATATACTCCACACAGGCGCCCTAAAACTCAAGAGACCAGAGAAGAGATTAAAGAACAAAAAGAACAAAACTTTGTTGCGACGATAGAAATCATCCCAAGCAGAAAGCAACAGGACGTACAGGCGAAACAACAACATCAAAAACAACAACTGTGAAAAAAGAAACAAGAAGAAAAACAAAACCCAAAACAGAATCAAAGAGAACAACAAAAACAACAATAACAACAAATGGGACAAAAACAATACCAACAACAACAACTAGAAAAACAGAAACAGGAGAACCAAAATCAGTACAAAGAATGGAAGACACAGCACAGGTAGAAACTAATAAGAAACAAACAAATATGACCACCAAGCAGGAGAACAAACAACAGGAAAAACAAAATCAGCAAGAACAAATACAGGGTCAACAAGATAAAGTATACAAAAACATCAACAACAACAACAGGGACAAAAACAAAATAACCATCACAAAATTTGCTTGACAGCAACAACATCATCAACAACAACAACAAAATCATCACAAACATACTTGACAGTAACAGAAGAACAAGGAAAAGAGCTAGAAATGGACAGACATAGCAGAAGAGGAAAAAGGAGACAATAAAGAGAAGAGGAAGAGAGAATGATGGAAACGTATCTACTAGAATGTGATGAATGTTTAGAATAAAAAGTTCACAATGACAAAATAACTTGAAATTTTTTAAAATTTAATTCATAATTTATACAAATGTAATAACTACGAATAAAAACACATACTAATGCACAATCAGTAACTTTAATACCACTTGGCAACTATAATAGTAGGGCGGGGGAGGGGTCCCTAAATTGTCTGAAAAGATCAACCAGGGAGAACACCCCCCACCCCACCCTACACATACACAAAGTATGCTGGACCCCAATTTCCACAAGCCCAAAATTTCCCCTTGTTTAATATTGTCACATAACGTTGCAATAGCTACAATTCGAATATAAATTTAATAAAAACGAATTACACTTGAACACTATTGCCATAATTGAAATGATCATGCTTTGCATTTTATATATGCAGTAAAATCCGACTTCAAAGAAACATTGCCGCTGTTCACAAACTTGTCAAAAATATAATATATAGTGGCTTCAACATTCTCATTCAAGGCAATAATATGTAAATAACTTTTGTTCTTGCGCATGCATCTATCATCTCTTTGAGGTACCTATAATGGGTTGTTCCACTTCCTGATCCTAACTATGCAAATTAGCACAATGGGTTCACCCACTTCTCACTACCTATTGTTAATGTGAAACTTGGATTTCATCCCTGACCTTTTTCCCTTTAATTGCCGCTATTTAAAACTTTAACAGGCTGAAGTGTGAACATTATGGTAACGAATGAAAGACATTTTCATTGCTTAAATACTTGATGAAGATGGCAGTAACATGGTGTGCATAATCTGGCAATATTTACTTGTGTTCTGATTATAAGCAATATTTGGAATATCATAATTTGTAAAATACATACAGCACTTGTCTTAGTTTCATATTTAAGGACAGAAAAGAATAAAGTGTCCTTAAACAACACATGTATGGTTGACAGACCATCGTAACATACACAATATGACTCAACATGTGAAACTTGAATTCTCGACATCGGAAACGGAACTTCCAATTATCGCTGTTTAATATAACTTTCAACCGAAGTCGTTTAATTGAACTAATGAAATAAAATCTCGACAAATGAAATGAAACTTTCAGTAAAAACAATTTTATTCAAGATGTGAAGCTGGAATTATCGACATACAACATTGAAATTTCAACCACCGCTGTGTAATTCAGAAGTTAAAATCTAAAAACTCGACATAGGAATTGGAATTTTCAACAACGTCTATTTAATCCAACAGCTAAAATGCCAAATTTCGACATATGAAATGCAAACATTTTTATTCAACGTAAAAAGCTGGAATTCCCTATATACTACAGTGAAATTTCAACAACATATAACACCTGTGTAATTTAACCGATAACGTAAAAACTCTACATAGAAAATGGAACCTTCAACCAACGCTATGTAATTCAGTAGATAAAACTGAAAAACTCAACATATGATACATAACTTTCAACACCAAACATTTGATTCAGTATGTGAATTTTGAATTCTCGACATGTGAGACTGAAATGTCAACTACTACTTTATCGTTGCAACAGCTTTTGTCCTCCAGATCACATTATTTATGTTGGGTACTCTACTCAGTTGACAGCAGTGGCGTCACTAGGGTTGGTGTCACCCAGTGCGGTAACTCATGGTGTCACCCCCATGGACCTCCTTCCTGCACAAAAATTCAAAAATTTTATAGACAGTCATTTTCGTGTCACCCCCTCTAGTGTCACCCGGTGCGGTCTGCACCCCCCTAGCGATGCCACTGGTTGGTAGTATTGTGACGGGTACAGAAATCAGTCATTAAAATACATGTACATCTTTTTTCTCTTTCGTTTTCTTCTATGGTGGCACTCAGCAGTTTCATATTTTGCATTAGAGTTTTAAAGAAAAAGAAATTTCCAGCTTTTCCTCACTGGTTATAACGGTGATTTAGAAAAGGCCTGGTATATCTTATTGTTAAAAGAACTTTTAATCCATTTAATTTGATGTATGATAAATGTGTGTAATTTGGGTTATAGAGGATACAGCATAGACCTACTGCTGATGTGCCCCTATCAAAAAACTGTAAGCTCTGCATGGTCATTTTCACTTTCTGGACTTCAGTAATAAATTGTGAAGAAAAAAAAAAGAAAAAAGAAGCCGATACCTATTTTCTTGCATTTAAAAAACAAAAAACATACATATATTTTGCATTAAAAAAGTTGATACTTATTTTGTTAAATACATTGTATATATTTTGTAATTAACTCAGTGCATTTTCCGAAGCTGTTATTGTCCATAGTACAAGCACAGGAGTCTGACGTTTTATCAACAAAGCACGGTGAAATCTCTGACAACATGAAATCACCTTATCGGTACTATAAATTAACACAAGAAGTGCAAGCGTGACCCCAGCTTCCGCTCGATTCGACTTTTCTCACGCGTCTTTTATCGCTTCAGAATCGCAAGAAGACTGAAAAACTACACATATCCATTCAAAAAACAGTAACGTACCAACGCATACCTCTCGGACGACCATCGCATGAATCCAGTCCGGCGAATTAACCTTTGTTTTCACCATTATGGTCACAAAGTCTTTCTACAAGACTCCATCACGCGAAGTAGCCCATTCTACCAGTTTCTACCCTGCAGGGTCTGTGTTATCTTTTAATACCAGGGAAATTTAATAATGCGGTTCGAATGCATTACATAATCAGGATTGAATAGACTTTCGTTAAAGAAAATTAGTATTAAATTTAAAAAGAACAATGTATATTTAATTTAAAATGAGTAAATGCTCATACATGAACCATGTGACTTGTACTATAGTCTGGTTTGTTCGCTGCACTATCTGAGGCTGTTATTGTCTAGTCTGGCAAAATTCGTTTTCCCAATTTCAATAACACCTAACGTTAGTGCACTTTAGACTAATTCAGGCTGATTTTTTAGCACATGGGATCAGTGATATTAGTCAGAGCATGTAAAATTTCCACAAGAACAGCCACAGTACATGAACGTAACATAGAGGTATGCCAGCATTCTCTCCTTTGTGCATGTTGCAGATGTAAACAACTTCCTCTTAAACTTGTCACTCTTGCAGTTCATATGGTTTAACGGGATTATAGAAAATTCGGCCCAAAGGCAATTCGACCCAAGACAATTGGGCCCAACTTGGACCGAAAATAAAACAATTCGCCCAATTTGAAAGACAATTCAGTCCAGCAACTTTAGCAACAGTTATAACAAGTTCTTTATCTTCAAATAACAAGTAGATACTCTGTAAGATATATATAATTTAAGTAGGACAACATGTTTTTGACAATTTTTATAGGTTGTAAAATAGAATAGGTTTTAGGAAAAAATTGAACAAATTTAAACGAACTAAACTATATTGATATTCTTTAGAAGAAAATAATCAATCTTCGTAACGCACATATATATGAGAGAAAAGACAAACTGGCATATCTTGCGTATTCTAATTAAAATATATCTATACATTTATTTTTTATGCTAAAAATATATGCATCTGCACAACGGCATTCTCAATTTAAGTCTTCCGGTCAAATTATCAATATTGATTTATAAAACAATAATATTTAGCAGATAATATTCTACAGAATACGTATACATTTTTCAAAGAGTAGCGACACCGTACAGGAGATATTATAACAAATATATTTAATTTTAGGCTTCAGATTGTAACACTGCAGCACATAAGACACACTCGACTGCACATGGCAATGTGTGTGTGTGTGTGTGTGTGTGTGTGTGCGTGTGTGTGTGTGTGTGTGAGAGAGAGAGAGAGAATAATGCTGAGCGTTTTGTCATTGTTTAGTTGCTGCAATTTGAATCTCTTACCAGTTAATTCTATTGTTTGCTTTTATTTTTCAAGCTGATGTCTTAGTGTGTGCGCGCGTAAACTGAAAGCTCCTCAGTACTAGTCAATATCGTTAATTATTTTTGCTCCATTATTCCGTGCAAATTAAAAACGAATAAACTGATTGCCAGTCTTAATGATGGTACAAATTATCATTATTCCCTTGTAATCTGCTATTTTTTTTTTAAAAGTACAGACGTGCAAAGACTTTATGTACGTCTGAAGGCGTGTGTCCGTGTGTGTGAGTCTCTCTCTCTCTCTCTCTCTCTCTCTCTCTCTCTCATATGAAAAACAAAATGTATGCTAGAAATGGAGAAAGTTCAACAGAGCAAAATACATCTGAGCCCGTATTCACAAAACTCCCCAGCTTCAGCGCACATACATACATACATACATACATACATACATATACTTCTCGCGGCTGTAAATGGTGTGTGTTTCTTTGTTTCTCTTTTCATTTTAAATCTCTGAAGTTGGAATAATTATGTTATTAATTTGTGCATAAAATGATAATGTAAAGGTAGGAAAGTCGTATAGGAACTGTTATTATTGACACCTGGAGCTATTTTTCACAGAACTTACGTATAATCAAACTGTCAAGTAACGGAGGTTCCCCGGTTCTGTGCCAGAGCCTTTACTATTACTTTTATGTCAACGATAAAGCAGACGACTTCAAATCACAAGCGATACTATCTGCTGATGATACTTCTTACTTGTGTTGCGACTTCATCTACAGACCCGTCACAAGTATAAAGGATTATGAACAATGATCTTGAAAAAAAAAAAAACTTACTGCATGGACAAACGACATGCTTTTTCTCGTTTAACACGTCAAAAATGGACATTAATCGCAAACAGGCAGACCGACTTTTCCTATCCGAAGTTCTTTTGACAATATGCTTTTCTTTCTGGTTTGAGTCATAGACAGTTTGAACTACCATTATCCACTGATGCTAAATAAACTGATCATATTTGTATGATTATTCAGAACACATGTAATATTTATGTTGTGCGTCACTAAAACTTCTTTTCGCAGGAAGCTTTGGTCAAGATATATATATATATATATATATATATATATATATATATACACACACACACACACACACACACACACACACACGTCAAATTTTAGAATATGTTTCTCAAATCTGTAACTATTGCTCTACTGAAGATACCGACAGATTGGAGAAAAAAAAATTAAATTGGAAGCTGCACCGATTAATTGCTCTTGAGAGTCTTTTTAAACAGCAACTGGTTGATAAAACTCTTGCACAAGGAAGGAAAAAGAAGAGATTATGCATATTGCATTTAGTTATAAATACTCAAGTGCCTAACTAAATCGACCTTCTTTCACAAAAGAGATATGATGCATCTCATTATTGTCTACGTAACTCCCAAAAAGCTTCACATTCATCTCTACTATACTTTTTTTTTTATCTTCAAACGTCCTTTCTCCCATGTACGATTCGTCTTTGTGACTCTTTCCCTAAAGATATCCGAAAGCTCCTAATTTTTATAACTTCGAAAACTATTTATCTAATTCAACAGACGTTTCAAACTTATTCATGTTTTTTCAAAACCTATTCTATTTTATGACCTATTTAAACTGAGAATGAAACGGTGTTCTCAAGCCAGTGCATATTTTCATCGGTAGGAACAAATTATTGTACATGATTGATATTCGTTCTCACTTTGAAAAAACAAAATAAATACTAGAAAGGAAAAGGTGACTTCCCTTTATTTCTTACATTACACGCATTATACCCCAAAAGAAAAAAAAATTATTATACATGGTTATGTTACCTAAAGCAAGAATTTTGAACCATACGGTAAAAAATAAATTATATATATAAAATTGTCCAAAATATATTGTCTTAGTTAAATTACGCATCTCTCTCTCTCTCTCTCTCTCTCTCTCTCTCTCTATATATATATATATATATATATATATATATATATATATATATATATATATATATATATCGTACTTAGTATTTATTTTTAAGAAGAAATACTTGTTAAAACTATTGCCAATTGTATTGCTAAGTTGGGCCGAATTGTCTTTCGACTTGGACCGAATTGTCACATGTTCGGCCCAAGTTAAGCAGAATTGTCTTGGGCCAAATTGTCTTTGGGGCTGAATTGTCCAATGCCCGGTATAACGGTACCAACACTAGGTGGGTGGAGCTTAATATTGTATTCAGAAATAAACAACAAAACTAGCTGTGATTGGTGCATTATGTAAGAGTTGTACTTTCTGTTAGGCTTTAAAAAAGATGAGCCTCTTGGCAACATGTGAGATTAAGTTAATTCCTATCTAGATCATATTTTGTATGATTTTTATTAAAATGTGGTACACATGACTGACACGTGTCTGTTGTGACAAGATAACTCATACCGCTGTATACTTCCAGCAGAGTTATCTCTATTAAATGCAATGGAGTACCTGGATCTGTCCTTGTCAAATTGACAATCTAACATTGTTCCCTATGACAGAGCGTGTAATGCTTGCTGAGGTAGGATAGAAAGAAAGTATTTATTTCACAAAACGTTAGCATTGAGGTCTATGGAAAACCAATTGGTACGGTGATACCATATGTGGAGCGCCCCCTATAGCAATGAGAAAGAGAGTAGGAAAGGAAGTACTCTTCTTCTGAAAGAAATTAAAAACAGCCTAAAACACATGGGTTGTAAAGTTTAACAAGATGGGAAACGACAGAGAAACTTGTGGCTATTACATGATCAATAAGGTGCTTACATCGGACACGAATAAAAAAATGGATCGTCTCCTTTACTATGAATTCAAGTTATGAGTTGCTGAATGTATTAAACAAATTAGCTATGAATCTGCGAGGGGGCAGCATTCAAAAAGCGAGAATTTAATAGTTATTATGTACGCAGGTGCTCGTATCGTTGCTTACAATTTACCTGTTATACATATACTATATAGTAGTTATTATATAGTACATGTATGACAGGTAAATTGTAAGCAACCATACGAGCCCATGTGATTTTGTATAGAAGCACAGGGATTCGTTGCAAAGAAAATTATCCATCAATGGACGGGCGGGGGGAGGGGGACCTATACAAATATAACGGACGGAAACTTAATTTTCATGGTAACAAGCCTCTGTATTAGAAGCAGAAACACTCAAAGAAGGGGAGTGGGTGATGTCCTTATCTTGACTGACAGAAAGTAGCCTTGTGTCAGTGAATCAGCAAGAAACGGCAGATAAATTAATGAAATTGCCACACCTCGTGGTACCATGTAGTCATATTCCAGCAATGTAAGACATCCACGCAGATATTTATGGATGTCTTACTCTTACCTATCTCACCCCATTTTAGATGTTAAGGTGTGAAGTCAAATTGGTTTGGTTATTGTGGGATTTAATGCCATTTTTGACACTTGATAGGCACAGGTGCTTGATGCGAGCTTGATGTTGAAAAAAAGTAATAATCTGAAGGGAAAAAATCATATCAAGTGACAAAATTACCTCAGATTACCCACATGACCTGTTCTAACTTAGGACCCTGTCTATCATACTATAACGAGGCAAGGTAAGTAACTTCCAAAACCTTCGTTCCACGCTTGTACCCTCGATTCTCTTCTGCTATTTCTGTCTTTGAAGGTGCATGACCATAATTTATGGCATGTTTTACTCCTGAGATATTACTTTTATTCAACATCAAGCTCACATCGAGCACCTGCGATGACAGACTATATTTGGCAGCCAGTATGTTTGGTGGATGATGAATCCAAAAAGAAATGCTGACTCCTGGGAAGTTACTGACAAGTTTTCTTACATACCCACATTGGTTGATCCAAGACTCAAACTGTATGGTCAAATTGCATTAATAATAATAATAATAAATACTTATTTCAAGAAAGTAACATAGTGGTACAAACACTAATCTCTCCTGTGGCTTTCCAGATATAAAGAATTTCACGCACACTCCACAAAATTCATCACTTGATTTTACTCTCCTACTTACTGTTTCTCTCAATCTTACACATGGTGATCAGACATCTCGGTCCATAACACAGTCAGCACATTGCAGAGCCAATTCATAGCAAAGTTGGTGCATTACAGACTCAGTCCATACAAATTTAATTACCACAAAAATCATTACTGTTTTGTCAGACCATGCTTTCAGACAAAACTTGTTTGTGATCAGTGCTCAAAGACAGGCCAAGAGCTGGAGACATAAATAATAAACTCACAAACCCTGGCTGAAATTTCACAAGCCCGGACTCCAATTTCCACATGCCCAAAGTTTCCCCTTTTTACAATGTTTTCACACAACGTTGCAATAGCTATAATTTGAATATAAATTTAATGGGGTTCAAAACTGGTATGAAGGTAATGCAAGTGAAATTTGTGTTCATCATTACACTCACTAGAGACTGAATGGTCCTGGTGTTCAAACTTCTGCTGAACTCTCCTAGTGAATCCTGATCAGAATCGAGTTGATGTACATCGATGTGTTGTTTGCAGTATGTGCAAAGAATTAATAGCCCCACTTATCTTTTTTATTTTTTGCTGGCATGCTTCACAAAGTAAAACTCCATCAACCAAGAGTTCTGGAATTTAATTTTTTTTTGGATTTGCTGATAGTTAATTGCTTTCTAAACCGCCTTCAAAAATGAATTACACTTGAACATTATTCAGACAGCTGAAATGATCATTCTTTGCATTCTGTATATGCAGTAAAATCTGACTTCAAGAAAACATTGCTGCTGTTCACAACCTTGTCAGAAATATATTATTATTGTTCACGCATCTAACATCTCTTTGATTTACCTTTAATGGGTTGTTCTACTTCGTGATCCTACCTATAAAATTAGCACAAATGGCTCACCCACTGCAGCCTTCAAACACATCTCACTAGCAATTGTCAGCCAATTATGTAATATGTGAAATGGTGGTTTATACCTGACTTCTTTGCCTTTAATTGCTGTTATTTAACCTGCCCAAGGGATAGTTTTACATCAGTTCCAGTCATGACTGTTTACCATTTATACATGCTACATGTAACAGGCATATACCGAAGGTGGTGTTTGTTTGTTTGGGTTTTTTTGGTGTTTTTTTAAATCTGTTTTAGAAGATTACTGAAAATTGTGTTTTCTCGAAACACGGCTGTGTCAGAGGGTTTGGAAGTACACAATAGTATTTTTAGTATGACACACCATGCTTCAATTTGATTAAAATCTGATCTGAATTTCACATAGGAAAGTGGTGAGCTGCTTTACGTTGTGCCATGTTATTGTCAGTATGTCAACATCTTGAAAATACATTTGCACATTTCATCAGTGCAATCAAATTTTCCTTGGGCAAATAGAATTTGTTTTATAAGCCTGATGGGCACCTCACTTAGAATACAGGACGAGCTGGATCTAAAATAAGAGGGGCACTGCTATCAGATTTTTTTCAACATTGGTGATTCTTATTTTTGATCTTGTATGGCTTCATAACACTTGTTGCCATTGAACAATGAATATTTACAATAAACATATTTACTAATTAGTTATTCATTACTGACTATCCAAACTTTGATAGCTTTAATTAATTGCAATTCCCTATATACTCGCACGTAAGCCAAATAAGTTAGGAAAAAATAAAAGCCTGGAGCAGGATCAACTTATTTGTATGCCATCTAAACTTGAAAATTTTCGAATTTGTTTTTGCTCATTACTGTAACTTAATGGCTATAAATCTTGGGACATGAACAAATAATTTTTTTCTGTGACCGATGACTTGTATTCATGTAAAAAGAATATATTTTCGGTGTCCCAACACTTACTGATCGGTTATAAACTACTATGATTATTTTTGTTATTATTTTGCATGTGCATATTTTCTGATTTCTCCAACATGAAATTAAATAGAGGTAAATAAATATTTCATAATTCACAGTCCCATTTGAATTTACCTGGGAGACCAGGCCGTACTATAATGTACAGTACTTACACAATACAGATTGTGCTTAACATGACTTAAATCCTGGTTTATTTCCAAAAAATATTAGATGTAGATTTTACTTTATTCATTGCTTCTGCCAAAGTCATATTCTTCCAGATTTCCTTTTTAGCTATACATACATAGCTGTTTCCTTTACATTGATCCACGCACTCACGCGTTCCTATTTTTCAATGATATAAGTGATCCTACAAATTGAGGTAATCTTTATGAAAAGGTACACCTGTTTAATTTTACAAGACACATAACTGTTACATATTTATGCAAAAGTGATAATAATAAATTGACTAAGATCATAATTGGTCTATTTTTGTTCTGTGTTTTGGCTGAAAGAAATCATAACTTTACACACATTGGAAAGCTTATTGTTTCATCATCTCCTTTGTTTATAATTGGTGGCTTTGTCTTTTATTTCCGACAGCAATCCAGGCCAGTTAATCATTAAAACCCTGAAACTGGCTGGGTCAAGAGGGAATTTTGTAAAGCGACTATACCAGTACTTTGATGTGTAATTGCCTTTTACACTGTAATATTAGCATGATTACCATATCTGTGTAAAACAGGGTGAAAGGTCGCTTACATCAGAGCAATGTATAACTCAGTTTTTGCAGTATTGCAATAATTTTCTAACGATTATTTCTGAAACTTCATTATGTTTTTGAGATATTATTTAAGCTTAGTGCAGTGAGGCCTGTAATTCAAATCCAAGGGATGTACTTCATTCTGCACAAGTTCAAACCTTCAATGTACATCTGGTGGTGCCATTATGTAAATATGCTCACTAGTCTGAATGCAAGCATTTAATAAAACTCTATTATTTGATGTTATTTTAATGAGTCAGGTATTTGCAATTTTAAGGCAAAATTGAAACATAATTACGGTGCATTGATGCAAAATCCTAGTGCAAAAATGCATAAACAAACAATAATAAACTAGAGTCAAAAGGGAGAGTTCTGTCACAGCAACTCGCTCATGCGCAATTCTTGTCATCATCCAGTCATATTACATGTATACACAAATCTGAATTGGGCAGAAACAGTAAGAAACAGACAGTTTAATAAATTGATTGATTTTTCAAACAAACTATATTAACTTACGACATTTCTGTTAATAATTATACATGACAAACCTGAGATAGTTATATGTGTAATTTTGCTAATATACATTCGCCTAAATAAATGCATTTAAAACTTAGCATGTGCATGTTGTGATGTTGTCTCAGACTTCAGGGAAGGCTTATGCATGGGTCATGCACTTTTTTGATGCTATAATCTTAGTAGGTAATAGAAAAGAGGGAGAAGCATCAAGCTTTGTAAAATTCAACGAATAATTTATTTCCCTAGAATACACAGTGAAAATGTAAAAGAAAAACTTATGTTATTGCAAATTAAATCCCAAAATAATCCCAGAATTACAGACACAAGACCTGACAATTAAAGTTCTGAATAAACCTTAGTGGAAATCCAAATTAAATTCAACACTGAAGGTTTTGATGTGCTTTTGGTGGCTTGTGTAATGCTGATGTGCCAAGTCTTTTGTTGGATCACAATAATACAATCCAAGAATTAAATTCTTATTTGAAATTTCACTATAAATTCAAGTTTGAATTTTGAAGAATGTTATTTTGAGGAGCACTTTATATTTCCACAGAAGAATCACTTGAATTAAATAATTTGAATAAATTAAATTCAAATCCAAATAAATTTCTGGACCCAACAGTAATTCAGTTGATTCTGCTAAGATTCTAAAGCACAAATGAATAAATGTTTTTCCAGTAACAAGATTATATATTCCTCTACTTGACCTCAGGACACAATTAGCATTTTCTTAAGAAGTCCAAACAGTTACCTAATGGAAACTAACCTTCTAGAAACTTCTTAATGTTTACAAAATAAAATCTTAGTTATAATTAGAAGGTCTGTTACTAAAAATTGTAATATAGGATATGGAATATATCAGGTAGGCCAGGTATATTTATAGCAGAATGCCAATAATCTTGACCCAGACCTAAGTAAATATGTTTACTTGTATTAATAATGTTCCTAATATTAAACCCATACACATAAAGACTATTATAGCTATGTATTAGTTGTTTACAGAATTTTAAAAAAAATTATTCAGATCAAGAAAATGAACTTGATTTTTGACATGGTTAAGTCCAGCATACAATGTTACATCACAGTAGCATATGAAATTTTAAAAATGTAAAAAAAAGAACTTTATTGTTGTTAATGAAGCATCAGTGAATTTTTACTCTTATGCATTGCAAACTTGGTTTCATTGTTTTGTTTTTTTTAAATTACCTTCCAGATCAAGAAATATTGTGAAGAGCTATGTTAAAGTTGCCATGGTGACAAAGATCCATCAGGACACAAGACATACAAAGACGATTTGTTGTGATGACAAGTGGAGATAACTCTGATTTACCTGGAAGGAAGGCCCTTCCTGTTGTCTTGTACAAAAGTGAGAATTTCCTGGTTATTGACAAGGCTTGGGATATTAAGATCAACAGTAATGACCCCAAAGACATAACTGTGGCAACCCAGTTGAGTCAGATGTTTCCTGACCTTGTGGATACCTCTACAGTACATGGTTTTAGGTATGTTATTATAGATATAATGATATAATTTTAGTAATACAGTAGTCCCCCTCTTATACGGCCACCCCTTCTGCACCGGGAGAGTGGCCTTATAAGACGTGTGGCCTTTCCGGGGTGGGGGGGACTAAATTTTTTGTGAGAAGTATATGTCATGTACATAGTAAGAAAGCTACATTCTTCAAAGCATTTAATATCTTCGTTTAAAAGTAACATTAATTATTAAAAGGTTCTTCTTGTTATAATAATAGACTTATTCCAACTGAATATGCATTAATAGTTCTTATTCTTGGCGTAAGCGTGATGTGAGCGGGTGTTGTTGTCATGCACATTGCAAAACCATTCAAAAACGTCATTTAAATCTTGGTACATACATAATTCTCTTTCTATTTGCTCCATTTTACCACTGCTGCTGAATAACCTCCTTATCGGTTACAATGTTGTTTATTCCAGTGTTTTCAATATATAATTGTTTTATTCAAGTTTTTTCTACCTAAAATTGCTTGGCAAGTCTCCCCTCCCCACCTCACCTGATGTCATCCAGTAGAATAACCGACTTTTTTTTCTAAAATAATCGTCTCCGTTTACGTGATGACATGTTAATGTTTGGTAATGATTTATTCAAATGTTGCTAACTGTATGCGATTTAATTATGCAGACGAAACTTTTGTAGAGCGGACGAAATGCCTTCTTCGTAAAGGAAGTAATAAATGTGTTGTCACATGATTTTTCGGTCTTTGTCTGGTATCCTGTTTTGTTTAAGTTTAATTTCTCTGTGTGTGTCTGCACAAAATCTATTTTTAGCCTATGCTGACCCTGCTGTGATCTTGAAAATTACGTCCGGTTGTAATCATCAGTGTTGCCAACTACAAGACTGATAAAGCAATTTTTCTGCATTTAAACAAAATACCATGTGTTTTTAAAGGTAGCGATCTTGTCACGGGATTCATTAGTTGTAGTCTGGTACCCTACTGTGTTTACATATCTTTACACTAAGTGAGAGAAGCCAAAATGGCTTCGATATGTACGCAGATTTGACCTCGTGGCCGTTAGGATTTGTAAACTTGACAATTATTGTCAGTAATAATAGCCACTAATTATGAAAGTGAACAAGCTCAACATCCTACTAAGGGAAGCCATAAAGGCTATCAAACCATTTTCCCGCTGACTTGTGTAATGTACATCAGTACCGCCACTTCTCAGCTATTACTACTGTTCTATAATTGTAATCTTAACAATTATCAGAGTGACTAAGCCGGACATCTCATGATAACACAGCAGTAAGGCTAATCAGATTACATGTACTTACCTTTTTGTATGGATTAAAATTTGAGTCTTTCTCGGCTTTATGGAATAAATGTGGCTTCTCGTGGGGTGTAAATGATACATTAACCTTAGTGGTACACATACTTTAGTCAACACACTTTTAGTAACGAAAACCTGACATCGGGAAACAGAAATCAGATTACTTCAAACACGTTATGAATAAAATACTGGTTCTGGATACATATTACAAAATAAAATGCGGCCGCTTGTGGGGGGGGTAAATTTTATATTTTTGCACTAATATGCTGGTTGCGTTAGCGGGGTGGCCTTTTGTGAGGGGTACTTTTGAACACAAACTCGTCAGTGCCGACGGATTCTGGCCGTAAGGAGCGGGTGGCCGTTGGTCAGGGGGGCCGTTCAAGAGGGGGACTACTGTAATTGGATTTGGTTAATTTTATATTCATAATTAGATGGTATGAAAATGTGTAAAAAGTCAAATTATTAGCAGATTTCATTGGATTGTGTCCGTTTGTATTGATGGTGTTTATTATTTAATGTGCATATTATTGAATGACCTTGGCAACTGAGAGAGTTATAGTCATTTAATTGCTTTTTTATGTTACAGATGAAACACGTTAAAGCAAATACATACTGTAATAACCTGCATTTAGGGAATGAGGTATGCATGCTTGTATATGGTAAACACCATACAAGCCGCCCAATTCAGTCTCGGTTTGTTATTTTTTTTAAATCAGCGCATTACCAGTGAATTGTTAAATGAGTTGACATTAATATTTTCTAGTATCCTCTGTTTTGTTTACTTCATCGATTAATTGTTAGCTGGTATAGTCTACATGTTTTGAGTTAGCGAAAATAGGGAGTATCAATGCCGACGGCTGGCATTCTTGATAATTTGATTAATGACTATTTCTAATTAACCGTTTAAGAGTGTACGATACATACTCCATGTGTTTATAGCCCCTGATGTTTCATTTGTATACATCATCGCATGTAAGTTTGTTTTTCTTTTCTCTTCCTTATTTCTTTGGTACATACACATGTTGACTGCCCTGTCATGTGGTCTACCTTGGTAATATTGTAACAGTGCATAACAGTTTCCGAACCATTGCTATCAGCAACAGCATAACACGGCATGTGCCACAAATGACAAAACTGATTTTTTTTCTTTCCTTGGGGCAATACAATCGCAATGTAACAATGTGTAAAATATCAAATTGGTAATTTCTGTGAATGATCATTGTGAAGATTGACTAAATATACACATACAATACTAGCTCATGCTTGTTTGAATACACCCACAAAAATTGTGGGTTTTAGAACTGTGGGTTTTGTGGGCGTTGTGGGTTTTGTGGGTTTTGTTAGAACTGTGGGTTTTGTGGGCGCTGTGGGTTTTGTGGGTTTTGTCAGGAGTATATAAGGCTTGTGGGCTGCTTGTAGGGGTTCAGTCAGCTAGCAGCAATCAAACTAGGTACATCACAGTTATTGTGAGTTTTATTTTTTTTATTTTGTTTTGTTTAGTTTATTATAGAATTATATAACTTTAAGCAGTATTTTGGACAGTAAATTTTTTTGTTAAAGTTTATTTAAGCACAAATCAGTATTTAAGGAATTTATTTTCTTTTAGTTTTAATTCCTTTCTCTCTTCCAAATTATATGCATTCTAGTCATTTCTAATTTATTTTTATAAGCAAACTAGATATTGTTATATCATTTGTTATTTGAACCTCAGTTATATGGTCAAGTGAGTGTTGTCCTCACAGACCAATACTTTTATTTATTTATTTATTTTTTTCTTTATTTAATTAGTTTTATGAAGCTAAAGACATACAGAGAAGTTTCTCTACATTACAAAGATGTAATTCCTTTTCTTAAACTATAGGTCCAACAAAGTTCTTAGGGAAATAGAATGTTTAAGTCATTTGAGTGTTTTCCTCGCTGACTTGACATTCTAAATTCAGTTCAACAATACTTGATTAATCTAGCAGTCTATAAAAACATAATTTATTTAAATTTCTATTTTATAATTTACTAGTTGTCTAAGTCATTGTGAGTGTTTTCCTCGCCGATTTGACAGCCAATTTACTTCCATCTATATCAATTCACTTAAAATAAGTATTATGCTATAGTTGAAGTGTGAAGTCAAGCAAGTGTTTTCCTTGCAGATTTTACATTTCATATATTACAGTCAAGTCATATTTTCTCTTCTGTAGTAAACTTCATTGCAACTAAATCCAAATATGGTAAATCTTAAATAATTTTCATTCATCAAAAGAAGTAATAATATAATGAACTAATAGTATAGTGCTAATGTGTACCCTGTGAAATTATCATATACTGTACCTCAAGACAATGATAGTATTTTGGCTTAGTGCACAAAACAACAAGACTGTCATGGTTATGAACTGACTTTATTCAATGTTTCTTAATAAATGGATCATCATATTATCTTATGGTTGAAAAGAAATCAAGAGTTCGAGTTCACTCCATTCTCCTCTCCTTAGTCAGCTGATAAGAAGCGTACTCATCCCTGGTGCCATACTCCAGTGTAGTATTATCAGGACCTAGCTCGGCTGTTACAATACGGTATCTATGGCCTGACTGAATCTCAGCCATTACTTCTTCCTGTGTCCTGGGCAACAGTTTGGAGTCAGTTTCATATCACTTATTCCATGGGTAGAGGGCTGTCAGATTTAATTTTGCACATGTGCTTAAATTTTATTGTTGTTGGTTGACCTTTATTGGAATTTTTAACACATTATTGGCTATATCAAGCCAAAGAATGGTAGCTTAACCTTTCTGGATTGGACTGGGCAGGTATTGAACCCACAACCCTTGATCACAAATCAGACTCTTTACCAACTGAACTGCCACAGTTCCCCTGTACATTAATTATACATTTTTGGTTTAATTGTTACATTTAGGTTTTATGCTCACTGCATAAGTAATGTTATTACTGGAATCATGAAACCTGGTGAGCTGATGCATCATGATGAATACTGCACCCTGATCTCAACAGTTGGTCATGAGACCCATCTTTCATGATTCATTGACTAGTATTTAGTCTCAAGCACCGCTTTTCAGAAGCATAAAAGATGATTGTATGAATCTCAGTTCACACCACACCCATGCAGTTAAAGGTAACTGTGACCTACATTTCACATTTTATAGGGTTATGATAAGTTTTTGCAATTAGCTCATGACCACATAGGTTTTTGTTTTACCTCTAGCTTATCACAGTTAAACCTTGCATCTTGACACTTAATGATTGGCAAAAAGGTACATTTTGAGACTTCACATTTGTATGTGTGTGTGTATGTGTTTTGAATTTTTAATGTAGTTTTAACAATTTTTCAGTCTTATCACTACATTGTCTGCAGTGTGGCAGTTTATAGTGATGTCTAGCACTGGGGCATCATGCTGCAGACATGTAGCATGATGTCCTACCCAGTCACATTATCCTTACACCAGGTCAACCAATCCTAACACTAACCTCTTAATGCTGAGCGCCTAGCTAGGCACCTGTTAGTACTATTTTTTAAAATAATTCGTTGGTAAGACTCAGTGGGGGTTAAACCTGTGACCTCCCATGTCCAAGGCAGATGCTCTAACCACGAGGCCACTGGAATGGTCCTTGTTGCTACACATCATCTTGGAGAGCTGAAATAGCTTAGTTGGTGCAGCATCAGGCTTATAATCCAAGGGTTATCGGTTCAATACCCACCAAGGTCAGCCCAAGTCAGCTGCCTCTGCATTTAATTCCCAATTATGTTCAAAGTGCCATTAAAACATACAAAACAAAAGACCCCATCTGAAAAGAAGGTCACTGTAATCCGTATTGCATGCCTCATTGAGCTTTATTAAATTGTTTTTCTTGTTCTTGATTGTTTACGTCTTTCTTAGTACTACACCCATACAAAAAGGTCAGTGACCTTCATTTTAAATTTTACTGGCTTTCATCAAGTTTTTGCATTTAGTTCGTGAGCACATGTTTGCTGCTTGCTTTATACATATCCTATCTAGAATCATGAAACTGTGAGAGGATGTATATCTATGAGCACTGCTTGATTTTAATAGTAAGTCATTCATTTATAGCTCATATTTTATACTTGTCTAGTTGGGTTAAATATTTTAGTTCATGTTCATTTATCAAGTACTGTTCATACTAGAATCATGGAATTCATGATGCCATGCATCTATTACTAGCACACCCTTGTGACCACAAGCTTTTGGCATGCTAAATGCATACTATGCAGCCTAGAATCATGAAACTTGGTGAGTGGATGCATCTTGATGAGTTCTATATTCTTATAAAAAATAGGTCTCTGTGGCCTGTATTTTATGTTTTTTTAGCTTTCTTTAAATTTTGAGTTAAAAGTTCATGAAGCTTGATAACTGAATGCATCACTATTAGTACTGCACCCTTACAACCAAAGAATGTCACTATGACCTACATTTTATGTTTTGATAACAGTAACACGAATAAGTGTTTGTTTTTATGAGAGCATTGATTTTTCCAGGATATATACTACAACTTGGTACAATGAAAAACTTTGTACCTTGGTATCCTGCAGTATTTCAGAACATAGAGCAATATGTACCGCAGTATACTGCAGTTATATTAGAGACCAACAATTTGATGTTCTAGGGGTTGGCCCTGACACTTATTTAATATAAAAATATTCTGTCAGTAGCTGGGGGAAAAAAATATCTTGCATTGATTTAATAGAAAATAACAGCATATTATATCCATTACATTATTTGAAAAAATTATCTAGACATAAAAGAAAAGAAAATAGCTCAAAGAAAATATCAGCCTCCTTCCTTGAAATTACCTAATAGTAAATGAATTTGTTTATGTTACTGCTTGTCAGAGTTGTAACCTGTAAACTGTAACTCAAATGGATAATTATGCTTACACTATAGCTGACACCCAGTGAAAGGCATTGTGCTGACAAAAGAGAGCTGGTTGATTAAAAAAGGAAGTGTTGACACTGAAGCCTGCAATTTACTTGCTACACTGTTGATATATTGGACAGGGAAACTTTAGTGGAATGCCAAGACTCTTGCAGGATATTTATCAGAGAGAGCCAGTAAACATCCAGTAAACGTAAAACACACTTGCTCCATAAATGAGAAAATATTTGAGTGGACTTCAGGAATTGTGTGAAATTCAAATAGAAAACAAGTGTTCTACTGAAAATGTTAAGATGATTCACAGTCTTACAAAGGAATGCATGTACATAACACATTAACATACCCTAGTAAATAAACTAAAAAAGAAATGACTTAATTTGTCAAAATCCAGAATTGTTTCAAAGTTGCACTGGTCTGAATATTTTTCACAGAGCCCATTTTGGTCATCACCTTTCCATATGTGACACAGTGTCAAACATGATGAAAGGATCATAAATATAATTATATTTTTAATATTTAAAATTAATTTTTAACAAATATATTGGTTTAGTAATAAAGAAAGCTTTTGAATTATTTTGTCATGAAAAATGAAAACATGGAGTCAATATCATTAAATTCAAAACAAGATTACTCTGGAATTTCTGTACATTCCTCACTGGTGGAAACTGCTGACTACCAGTACAGTGAAAAATTACAATGGTAGATACCAAAGAAAAAAATTATGGTAGTCAAACAGTATATGTGTAATACTGTGCACTTGTAATACATACATCCTAGCCTACTCAAAAAAAAACTTTCTGATTAGTGCAGTTAGAAGTGGAATTGTATTTACTCAGTGGTAAACTTCCCATATTAATGATTGGATGTTGTATATTGTTGTAGATTTCCCTTAACTGTATTGTACATGTCAAGGAGTATAGGACTTGGATGAACTGCATGCTGCATGCTTTTCATGTGAGACTTTGTCAGTAGTGGCTAATCAAGGTAGTTTGTACTATTGGCTGACACTCCAAGGTTACTCAATGCATGTGACTTGTACCAAATAAAATCAAGTTTCTAGGGATGGAAAATGATAACAGCTTCTTAAACAGATTTTAGGAACAACGCTTAAACAAAACAAACATACAAAAACAAGATTAATCTGTTGGTTTTTTTTAATTAATCGTTATAGTACCATTACCTGAATATCATACTAAAGAATGTTCTTGTTATTGTTTTGTTTTCTCATGCTTTGTATTAGTCTTGTTCTGATTACCGATTTTAATCAATAATCATTTGGTTGAAGGAACCAGTTCGCTAATTGATTGTGAAACTCCGTAATTGATTGCACAGTAAGGGAGACAGCTGTGAAGTGCTCAGCACAGACTAGTTCCCTTCCCTTGTTTGTTGGGAAGAAAACCGAGGATTCTGAAGAAAAAAAAATTAAAATGCCGCTAAATATCATCCACGTGCCATGGATGAAAATGATCCCAAAACAATATATCCATATCCTGGAGGAAAAGCTCTTTCTCGTGTTTGAACATACTTCGGATTTCACAAAGCACAGGAGGGTCCACCGACAAAGGAGAATTAAGATCCGACGAAGGTCGTATGCAAACTGTGCAGAAAGGAGTATGCAAACAAAGGTAGGTCCAGCTATTTTCACTGAAATCAAAGAGGGGATACATTTGGTTCTTTAGATATTTGGCAAACACGTACTCCGATACATGCTGTAAAAAAGAACAGTATTCTAATTGTGTTTTGGTGCTACATCAAAACAAAATTATCATGTGATACGTCTTACGTTGTAGGACTGTGTAAACAGTATGATATAAGCCTTCCAATCCACTACAGTAGAGCGAATTATTTATTCCCTTCATAACTTCCAAATAAATAACCATACTCCATAGTTGGAAACTTTTAGGATAATTTGGAAAAAAATATAGTCCTCAACGACGAATGCGATTATTAGGAGACGGAGCACCCTAATATAAAATAAATGAGCTGTAATTGTGAAGTTACCACATATATATGCTGTCTACATAATGGACCATGCATCTGGTGACTGTCGTTTCGGAGAATCAAAACGTTTCATGGAATTCCAGTATCTAAAATTTTAAATCCAGAGTTTTATTTTCATTAAATCATTTTTGTAGTTTGTGCTTTTTTTCTTATATAGCATGTAAATAAAAGAATGTGTTGTTGTCTGTTAAAATACTTAGATATCTTTTCATAATAAAGCTCCATGTCATGTGAATATCATGCTTGAAATACATAAATGATCAGAAGATTATCCTGCTATTAGGCATATATGATGGAAAAGTGATCTCTGAGGTTTGTTACAGATGTTCCCTGAGATATGTAACTATTTCAAAACATAAAAGAGCACATTTTAAAATGTTGCAAATTAAATTTAAAATATATGTGCAAATTTAATATTAATTTAAATCCTCCTTTTCTTTTCTCGTTTTTTTACAGTTGATTGGATTCAATTGATTTAATATACTTGTTCATAAATTATTTGTCGTTAGCTTTTATTTCAATATAAAAACAGGCAATAATACAATTCTGGCCTTTCATCTTGATCATAACCACAAGGAAACTGGATCAACAAGATGTGCTGATGTTCTCCCCCCAGCCAAATAGACTGAGATTGATGAACAATTTAGGAAGTCAATGAAGAGGATGTCAGCTACAGAGCAGAAAAAAATTGATGATGCACTCATGAAACTCACTGTTGGCAAAGCTCTTCTGCTGAGCCTCATTGACCATAAATATTTTAGAAACTTTGTGATGCTTCTTAATCCAAAGTAAGTTTTGAACGATAACACTATATATTATTAATATTTATTTAAATTGACAGTGAGAAAACAAAATAGTGTTAACCCATTTGATTCTAGACATCAACACTGTAAGGTCTTGAATTTTGAATTCTCATGCCTAAATTAAGCAATGTTTCATTAAATATAATGCTGTCCTGTTTAATTAAACATTACATACATTTATTGTTTTCACTATATTTAGACACAAAGAATATTCCAAATACTAGTATGCCCAGTCTTGTTTGACTACCATAACTAAATGTTTCAAACTTTACATTTTCAGGTATAAAATTCCAGGTTGTAAATCAGTGTCCTCCAAACTAGCTGAGAAGAAAGATGAGGCTGAGAAAAAAGTGAAAGAGGAACTATATGATGTTCTTGATATAGCTGTTACTCATGATGCATGGACTTCATTATACACAGAAAGTTATTGTACAGTGACTACACATTTTATTTCCAAAGATTGGGAATTGAAAAGTGTTGTGTTAGAAACACGAAAAGTTGAAGGCAGTCATACTAGGGGAAACATAAAAGAAAGCCTGTTGGCCACTCAGAGGTGATGGAGTCTTCCAACACCAACTGGAGTCACAGATAATGCAGCCAATGAGATAAAGGCTTTTGATTTACTTCAGTGGACTCGATTTGGTTGTTATGGTCACAGAATCAGCCTTATTGTGTGAAAAGCAAGCTATACCAGAACAGTCATGAATCATTGCAAAGGGGCGCAAACTTGTGACCTTATTCCATCGAAGCACGAGCATAAATGATTTGCTAATGAGTAAGCAGCAGTTGCAACTTGAAGTAGGTGCTAGAGGACACAAGCTCAAGATGGATGTTCCGACTAGATGGAATAGCACTCATGACATGCTTGAACGACTGCTTGAGCAGACACCTGCTATTATGGCTATTGTCAGTGACCCAAACATAAGCAAGTCAGCAGCTGCAACATTGCAAATTATGTCTATACATTTGATGAACAAGCATTGGTCGAAAAGGTTGTGGAAGTTCTCTCGCTGTTCGTGAATGCAACAAACAGTGTTTGCGGAGACAAATCACCAACCCTTCATAAAGTTATCCCAGTACTTTTTAAACTTGCCAAATGTGTAGAAACGAATGTTAATGATTTACCTCCAGTTGCCAAACTTAAAGATGTAATGAGACAAGTACTTGACAATAGAACACAGGACAAAGATCTAGCTTTGTTGGGTTGTTTATTGAATCATACTACGAAGGATCTTGAGTTTCTACCTGACAGTGAGCAAGCAGATGGACATGATCTGCTTTTGAACATTGCTCTTGATAATGGCTGATGTAAAAGTGAATGTCAAAGTGGAGCCAGGGATTAGTGATGAACAGCCTTCAGACACGTTGCAACCTCTACCAATAGTACCATCACTACTAAATGTCCGAGATGACAACAATAAAACTGTGGTTACTCCTAGTTCACCAAACAAGAAAGCAAAGGTCAATGTTGACATGGATGATTGGTTGCAAGATGTTGTTTGCCTTGGTGAAAGTCAACAGCCAATAACAGATGTCATCCACCAGGAAGTTTCCAGATATCTAGTTGCTGCTCCATCTGATACCAATCTCACAATGTTACAGTGGTGGAAACAAACCTGCCAGTTCTAACCCCGTTTTAGCTTACTAGTTCAGAAGTACCTAAGTATTCTGGCATCATCTGTATCCAGTGAGAGGGTATTCAGTCTGGCTGGACATCTTGTCAACAAGAAACGGGTTTGTTTAAGCTGTGATAATGTGGACTTGATAATATTCTTAAACAGAAAGATTGACTATTGGAAGTGTCGGTGTAACAGAAACAAGAATAAGCAGTATTCTGGAAAATGATTTGTGTTCAGTATTACTCAAACATTTGATTTGTGTTTTATTGTACCTTCTTTTTAACTTGTAATATTGATAAAATTTTGATCTAATCTTAACAATTCTGGTCTTAGATTTTATAATTGTTATATATGACTTTGCTGTTAAACTGTCAAGTTAATAAATGTAAACATTTTTGGTGTTTCGTTTCAGTTTAAATGTAAAATGTGAATTATTGGTTCATTGTTAGTGCAATAATCAGTATTCTAAAAAATGACATCTGTACTAGTCAAATCTTTGATTTTGTTTACTGTGGATAACATTTTAGTGTTGTTTTTTAGAATTTTAGCTTTAGATGTTCTATCTTTACAATTACACGATTTTGCTGATAAATTGTTCAGTTAATAAATTTGAAAGTTTTTTTGAGTGGTGTTCTTTTTTATTTAAATCTAAACTGCTTTGATTGTAGTATTAGTAAATAATGACAAGCAAGAAAAGCATGTCCCTCTATATTTAAAAAAATAGACAAATTACATACGAATAAAAGTTTTTCTGGGGGATTGCATAAAAATCTTTCAGTTGCATAAAACTGATAAGCCAAAGAAAGTTGCTTTTGTAGAACAAAAATAACACAATGCAATAAAAAAATGTAATATTTTTATTAGATTAAAGTATATATATTAAAGATTACTCCTGTACATTTATTAACATTTTGAACTCTTGAACAAAGATATAACTCTATAACAAGCAAAAATTAAAATTTACGTGTAGTAATCGATTATAATTGATTATCAGTAAGTTGTGTGGTACCGATGATCGATTATGAACTTTTAATCGATTGCTATCACTACTTTGTATATAGGTAGGTAGGTAGGTAGGTAGCTGAGTTCAGTTGAAACTGCAACAAAAGAAATTGTTAGAAAAGGGACTAACATTATGCTGTCAAGATCACTTTCACCTCAGCTTATTTTCAGGATGATAATTAATGTTTACAGTGGCTGCTGGAGACTACTACAAGTACAGATGAGCTATGTTTATGAAATGTACTAAAAGGGGAATAAAAATTGTAATGAAATCAACAGGAAAAAGAGCAGATATATATTTTTGACCATAACAAAAACCCTGATCAGAAGCTTTAAGGGTTTGGGATTAGCATGGATGAAATTGGGGAGTTGGGTGGGCATGGGTGAGATGGAGGGTTTGGGTTGGGCATGGATTGAGGAGTTGAGTGGGCATGGGTGAGAGTGAAGAGTTGGGTGGGCATGGGTGAGATTGAGGAGTTGGGTGGGCATGGATGAGAATGAGGAGTCGAAAATGTCACGCATAATCAACAGAGAAGCGAAATCACTTTGTGTATATTTTACTTTCAACTATTGCCTGGGTTTTATTCAAATTTGGTCAGAGTTTGCTTTAACAAAGTTAGATTGATTCCCTAATGCATGTATGTTATTTAGGTTATACCCCATATTTCCTCTAGTCATTCAGGTTTGTTGCTTGAGTTACCCCACATATTTCCTTCAGTTGTTCAGGTTTATTATTTGGGTTAAACCCCATATTCTTCACGTTATTCAGGTTTGTTATTGGAGTTAAATCCCATATTTCTTCTGGTTATTCAGGTTTGTCCACAGATTGGATTATGCCACCACTGGAGCATTGTGTCTTGCTTTAAACAGAACTACTGGAGCTAAGATTAACATGGCTTTTGTGAATCGAAAAGTAACAAAGCATTATCTTGCTTTGGTAAGTACAACTCTTTTCTTTAGATTGGTTCCATGATTAAAGTTATATTTTGGAATGACAAGAAATTGGAAAAATGATCTTGAGGAAATTAGGCTACTTTTAATTTAATTACCTTACTATTGTGTTAAAAATCTGACATTGTGTTCTGCGTAAGTTTTTTGACACAGAATTTTAATAAAATGCTGATTATTTCTGTAAAATATGTATATACAGTACTTGAAACTTTTCTTAATGTGAAACTCAGGGTCAGTGCCCAGAAATTTGTTTCCATTTCATGACATTGTTTTGAATAAAGATACAATTCTATGATTTTCTGAGGATTTTCAAAACTCCTGTTATGTGTTAAATTTCAGTGACATTGACCTGCTGCAAGTATTAAAAAGATTGGAATTTTTGAACTGAGACTTTGTAACTAGGACAAAAATTAACATAAAGGACCTGGATCTTTTCACGACACACATCCAGATTTCACCACTTGATCAGCATTTGACTTGTTTACAAATGTTAGTTTTAAATGATTACTGTAAATTTAGCAATAGTACAAGACTGATGAATTTTCTTTCTAATTATCTTCACAAGGTGCGAGGTCATGTAAGTTGCTTGGTGAGAGTAGTGAAAATTGCCATTGGGAAGGATTCCAGTGTGAAGGACATAAACAAGATGTGTACAACAGAGAATCCCTACTGCAAATCCCCAAGGATGGCTGTAACAAAGATGGTTTGCCTAGAGAGGGGATTCTATGACAACCAGCCTGTATCCAAGATCCTCATGTTACCATTCACTGGTGAGGATCATCCATCTGTAATACTAAATCTCCAACATTCATGTGGCCTAGTGGTTAAAGCGTCCACCTCGGATGCGGGAGGTCACTCGTTTGAACCCAGGCAGAGTCATACCAAAGACTTATAAAAAATGGTACTAGCAGCTGCCTCGCATGGCGCTCAGCATTAAGAGGTTAGTGTTAGGACTGGTTGGCCTGGTGTCAGGATAATGTGACTGGGTGGGACATCTTGCTACATGTCTGCGGCATGGTGCCCCAGTGCTAGACATTACTATAAACTGCCGCACTGCAGACATGGTAACGATATGACTGAAAAATTATTAATGCTAAGTTTAAAATCCAAATCATACACACACATCAAATCTCCAGAATCATTATTTGGCGCTGTTACTCAAATGCAAACTGTCCATATCAATCACTTCTGTGAAGTTTAACAAGTTTACAGTTATTGACTCTGCCCTTAAAGTAATTCTATTTCAGATCAGTACACATTATGGTTTTCTGTGGTTCAGGATAACAGGCATTATGATTGTTTATTTTCTGTCCATGCAGATTGGAACATCGCTGTCCATGCATGCACCAAAATTTGTCACTGCATCAAGCTTTTTCAAGGTGGGAGTTTTGTGATCTCTTAATTTTTGTGGATCTATCATTCATAAATATAACAAATATAATTGTTATTTGTTGTGTCATCCTTTTATTTAGAAAGAAGATAAACAAATTCATCGCTTAATTCAACTGAAAATCCTGAACATTGACCATAATGGAGGGTGTAGACAGTCAGACTGTTGTACGGATACGCACATATATGACAAAGTGATCACTGTATTGAGCTTCCACCAAGGCAAGCTTTGTCAAAAAATAAAAAGAATCTGTTAATGCTCCATTTTGACTTCCATCGTTTATGTTTGTAGGTATACCATACGCAACTGTACAGGTAGCAAATGGGAAGTGTTTCCCATCATTACATATTAAAGATTGTTTTCTTTCTAAGTTCAATAAAAAGAGACTTAATTTTGTTATATTTTAACAACAAATCCAGAACATTAAGTTCCCACAAAGATTTTTTTTTTCTTTGTGTCCAAATTACATGGTTTGGTACCTACTACTTTAAATGGATTCGCAATAGTATATAAAACATCATGCTATAAAAAAAAGTATAAAGAAAAAGCAGCATCTTTGTGCATCATATTAAAAGACAGGAACTTTTATATGCTTTCAGATATTTGTGTGAAAGATGGGAACTTTGATATGCTTTCGGATATTCATGTAAAAGATATGAACTTGGATATGCTTTCAGATATTCATATAGAAGGTGCAAACTTGCATATGCTTTCAGCTATTCATATAAAATGAACTTGGATATGCTTTCAGATATATAGAAGATGCAAACTTAGATATGCTTTCAGATATTCATGTAAAAGATACAAATTTGGATATGCTTTCAGCTATTCATATAAAAGGAACTTGGATATGCTTTCAGATTTTTATGTAAAAGAGTCAAACTTGGATGTGTTTTCAGATATTCATGTAAAAGATATAACTTTGGTATGCTTTCAAATATTCATGTAAAAGGAATTTGTCTACACTTTCAAATATTCATGTGAAAGAATCAAACTTGGATATGCTTTCAGATATTCATATTGAAGATGCAAACTTGCTATGCTTTCAGATATTTATGTAAAAGGAACGCAGATATGTTTTAAAATATTCATGTAAAAGAAGATGGGAACTTCGGTATGCTCTAAGGTATTTAAGTAGAAGAATATAGAAACTTGGATATGGTAGAAAATATTTATGTCTCTGCATTAAATTCAGGTGTTGATATTGGAATGAATAGTCTTAGTTCTTGTTTTTTCTATGCATACATCTATAAATACATTTCTTTGTTTATATATTTATTTATTGGTTCATTAAATTTACACACAAAAGAAAACAAACTGTAAAGATTAAAATGAACAGGTGATTTAAGAAATGCCAACAGTTCTATCCCTGCATAAATCTCTATTAAGTTTTGGTCATAAATTGATTGCCTGTTTTGTGCAGTTACCATTATTCACTTGATAAATTACTATTGACTGTATTGTTGGCTAGATTTGTAGTTTGCTTTTAGATAGGAAATAAGTCATTATTCATTTTCTATGCAAGTAATAGATATATGAACTCCTGATTAATATAGTAAATATTATTTTCTTTGTTAAAATATTTTCTATGCTGTTTGTGGTATTTTTGTCTGTCCTGGTGGTTGTCCCCGTAAATGATCAAAGACCAAGAGAAAAGAAGGAGCTTATTGTTAAATTGAATTTGTTGACTTATTAGATGTTTAAGAAGGCATTTTATGCATAATTGCCACCCAGTCCCCAACTAATTTTCATTCGTACAGAGTATCCCATAATACTTTGTAAGGGCAGTTATTGAATAACAATATCGCTCATGAGCTCATTTTTTAAAAAAAATTCAGTCAGAATTATTTGCAGTGAAAATGTAGACATTTATTTTAAAATCTTTCAATAATAACCGCCTTTATTAAATGTTTAGATTTGATTTCCCTAGTTTTTCACTTGTTTGCTTGAGTGTTGTGCAAGGAAAGTAATTTGGAAATTGTCTGTTTGCAACACAGCTGTATATCATTAATATCATTGCTTTAATTGATTTTTAACTTTTACTGTTAAAATGACTTCTGTTTAAAAGATTTTTAAAGAATTTGTTAATCAGAAGCTTGGCTGCTAATGTTATGACATTGCAGGGCATTTCATATCTAGTATTTGTCTAGTTGAGGAATCAGTTTTTAAGTTTTGGTTGTTTTGTTTTTTTTAAGATGATTACCTTCAGTATTGCCCTGGTATGAATTTCCTTAATTGTTATCATTTGTTAAATATTCATTTTTACTTGCATAGAGTAAAACCTAAATTAGAAGATCATAGTATAGGGAAAACACCTGTTTTTTAAGACCACATTTTAAGGAGACCATCTGTCATTTAAGACCATACTTGTAATTCACCATTTTGTTTTGTTACATAACTTGATAAGCTCTAACGAGAGATACATGTCTTGAAAGACCTCTTTTTGTTGGCAGTTGTCTGGTTCCCATTATGTAGGCTGTGGTAATTTTAATATAATAAGACTTGGAATAGAGAAGAAAATTTTGGAACTGGACCATTCTTAAAAGAAACTGTACGGTTAGTGCCCTCAGGATTACTGAGTTGCTGCCCTTTTTCTCTGTTTTAAAATGTTGTGTAGCAGTGATAAAATAATGACCCACCCCAACCTCACCTAGTAACAAGACTTTTAGGTCTTGGTAATTAAACAAATGTTGCTAAGAACGGCCTTATCAGCTGAAAATCTATGACACCCTATAAAATTTAGGTCACAAAAGTAAATCTCTATTTCTTTTTTTTTAAACTAGGTCGTACACATCAGTTACGTGTCCACTGTCACCACATAGGTCACCCAGTTGTTGGAGACTTCACATACAGCAATCGAACAGACATTGGCCCATTTAGAATGATGCTGCATGCGTACAGGCTCACAGCATCGCTTGATGATGAAAAGCTGGATGTGACTGCATCTGATCCCTTTACTTCTGCATGTGACGAAAAATGGCAACCCAATGAAATTTGCCTTGATTACAGTGAGGCTGTGGAAAGATTAGATGGTGAAATTGAAGATTCATGACATGAATTTATGAACATAAATGATATAATTTTTAATGATTTTTAATATGTCTGTGAATGATTGGATATATTTGTCTTGCCTCATTAATTTGACACAAACTGTCACCATAAAACGTGTCTGAAAAGTCTTATGAATCAACAGAAGGGGTAAATTATACATGTTACATAATGTGCTAGCAGATCAGGAGTTGGTGTGTTCATAAGCTGGATAACATATTATATTTCATGGATGGGCCCCGAGTGGCCGAATGGTCTAAAGCGCTCTCCGTTACGGATCGCTGCCATCTCACCTCTGTCTGCGTGGGTTCGAGTCTAAGATTCGACGAATGTGGATATGTGAGAAAGCTTGCCAGTAGCTTCTCGTGGGTCGGTGGTTCTTTCTGCGGATTTCCCGGTTTCTTCCTCCACCATTAATACTGGCCGCCATGTATAGCCTATCGTGTGCTGAAAAATGGCGTTAAGCCCCACAACAACAACAACAACAACATTTCATGGATCACTCCAGTGGCCTAGTGGTTAGAGTGTCTGCCTCGGATGTGGGAGGTTGCAGGTTCAAACCCCGGCCACATCATACCAAACCCTTACAGAAATGGTACTAGCAGCTGCCTCGCTTGGCACTCAGCATTAAGAGGTTAGTGTTAGAACTGGTCAGCCTGATGTCAGGATAATGTGACTGAGTGGGGCATGATGCTACATGGCTTCGGTATGGTGCCCATTGCTAGACATCACTATAAACTGTCATACTGCAGACATTGTAGCGATATTACTGAAAAATTGTTAAAGCTGTGTTAAAATTCCAAATCACACACACACACACACACTTGAAATGGTGCATAAAACAGCGTAGACCCTGATTTCTCAGTACATTATTGTCCCCACCTTTGCAAGGAAAAGCTGGAGACATAGAATTTCTGTCTGTCTGTATGTAACACTTTTGCATCCTCTCCATGGCTTTAAAGCTGTTTGTGATCAGGGAATGAAACTTTGTCTGTTCATCATCAGAAGCTGTGTCACATGCAACGGGGGGGGGGGGTCTTTTTCTTTATCAAGGTAAAAGTCTCAGGACTCAATATTTTTATTTTTCAGTCAACATGTGCCTTCCACCCTGTAAAGTCATTAACGAGTAAGTGATGAAACTTGTTATATTTGTACAGTAACATGAGAAGGTGTGTTTCATAACACATTGGTAGTCTATCTTCAAGGTCAAGATCACTGCTTAGTATTTTCCATTACACTTTCCCAGCTGCTTTGTAACTTTCAGAGCCATTTTAGACTAATAGATGAACTTTGTGTGCTCATACATTATTGGTAGAAGGTGTTTTGTGCCATAATATGGTTTCTATCTTCGACTCGAGTGTTTTGAGATTAGGGTATGTAACTTTACATACTTATACATCCATCTTTAGAAGGAATGTCGAAAACCACATTGGCTCAATATTTAAATTTTCTGGACTACTTTTTCTTCCACTGAATAATTTTTTAGTCTTGATATCAAGGAATGAAGCCCAATAGATGCATACCCTCATGTTTTGACACTTGGAATTTAAATGTGACCCATTACTGACACATGGAATTCCAACATGTGCTTTATATGATGCACTTTGATTTGGACTGAAGCATCGGTCATAATTACCCTTGATTCACCACTGGCATAATTTCCTACAGAACACGCACTATCCATAACAAATTTACTGTATGCAACAGAGATTGATATTTGCTAGACTATTGTATACACCATATTGATCAATAATATCACAGCTAAGTAAAACTTGTATGAAGTGAGTGGAGATAACAGGTCACTGGTGTATTGCTTATGTGTGCATAACTGAGTCAAGTTTAGATTGTTTTGCAATTATCTTTGATGTTTTTGACAGTTCAGCTGGTAAAGGAAACTTGGATATTTTGCTTGTTTTATCATCGAAAAAAGTAGATAGTGTAGAAATTCAAATCAACATCACAAAATTGATAATTTTTAATAAGAAGTCATATTGTTAAAGTTTCTTTATAAATAAAAATAACAGTTTGCTATAAATAGCAATATTCATTGAAATTTTGATCATGAGAATGTCCGTACAGTAAAACCTATCTTGAAAAACCACTGCTATGTGAGACCAGCTGTCTTGAAAGACCATATTCTCAGTGCACAGATTTATTGATTATATAGTGGTATGAAATGTTATGAGAGACCACCTGTCTTGAGAGACCATAATTTTTGGGCAGAAGGGGTGGTCTTTCAAGAGGGGTTCTACTGTAATGTCTACTGGTGGGAGCACATTAAGATAAAATACCAATTATATACATTTTGTCAAGTGAAATTCGTGTTTTAGTTCTTTCTTTTAATTCAGTTTCTGTGTAATCATTATAAATTCCATATGCCCTCTATTGCAATGTGAAAAGTGTCAACCTACCATCTCAATTATGTCCATGAGTGCTTCTGTGAGAACCTAATTAATTGCTGTGTTTTGATCTTTGAAGTGTTGTATTATTACAGTTGATTCAAGGTAGACCTGCTATGTATTATCACATTAATTACATGTTTTTTGCATCAGATCAAATATAGTGATTGGAATTTTAAAAAGTTATAAGACATGCAAATCCTACCCACATACAAGCTAATGATCATGGTAGTGTGCGAGTTCAACACATTTCATTTTACTAATGAAATGGTGTTATAAATATTATGTAAGTAACATAAAGCATCTAATCTAATCAATGGTTTGTCATTCTCAAATGTGATCAATGATAGCAAGTGAAAGGAGTATTCATTGCCTGAAAAGCTTTGTTTTAAATGGGTATGGTACATTATGGAGAAGGGAGTTTGGATTCACAAATTCACACTAAGAAGTTTGGCCAAGGATGAGCACAAATTTCACTATTACTAACAATGAAATTGTGGCATCAATATTTTGTTAATAAAACAGTTTTTAAAAAATTGAGTTTCAGCTCTGATGCTTGTTTTTTCGCTAGTTAAATTAAAGGCACAATAGTGAAGCTGAGAGTGAACTTTCTTATAACTAACTGTATTGTGGCATTTATGTATATTAATTTATTAAATACTATGTAAAATGCAATTTTTGATTAATATGAAATACGTAGATTTTCTCATTAAGAAATATGATCACTCAGATATCTTTGTACGTAGTGTAATAAATCTAATATTTCCATCTTGAAAGTCGCGCTTGGCAGTGATTGGCAGATCCCAGGAAGAATTCAGGTGACCTAACTTTGCATAATTACCGTTATATGCTATATTGTGTACACCAAAGTTGATGATGTAGAAAACAACCACGCCACAAAACTGCGCAACATGTCAACAGGGGCAAGTACAATATTCTTCTGTTTCAGATCCCATTCCTATTTACTTTATATCTTGAGAGGAAGCATTTAAATTTATTTAGAACTACTTTTCATAGTTATATTTAAATAGTTTTTGTTGTACGAGAATGATTTAAATTGACGTGCTTTGTAAAGTATTGCAGCAAATCCACTGATATTTCTTATAGTCTTAGAAAGTGACATTTCTGTTACGTAAGTGAATTTGTACATTTTGTAATATTAAAAAAATTCAGATCAGAAGTAGGTGTTTTTTACCAGCTAAACATGCAGCATTAAATGGAAGAGTAACAAAGGGATTATGCACTTTGTGACGACACCAATTTAAAAAAAAGATTACAAGTTTGGTTGAGCATGTCATAAGAAATATTTGTAGAAAGTTTGATTAAAATTTGATCAGCCATTCTGCAGAAGTTGATAAAAGGTTGTCATATGGTTGCTATGGCTGCTGCATCGTTGCTAGGGGAGCCACCCCAGGCACAATTTTGAAAAGACATAGTCTAAAAGAAAATCATTCCTACCAAGTTGGAAAAGAATTGGTTGAACCATTCTGGACAAGAAGTACAAGACATGTTTTCCATTTTGTTTGCTATGCAAGCCACATTGATGCAAGGCAACCAGCATGAACAATTTTGGTAGAGCATAGCCTGCAGCACACTTTTTCCAAGTTTGATTGAAATGAGTTGAGAAGTAGATGATCTTATCCTGAATTTCTGAAAAATGTTTTTGTCCAGTAGAGCATCAGTACCTTCAAGGGACTCTTGTTTGAAGTATTTGCCTACAAAATGTTCTCATAGTTTTCATTGTGTCAGAAGGGAGAAGGATATGTGTATTGACATGCTTCCTATCATGTTCATGACATCCCAAACAACTGCATTATATATAAGTCACTACATAATAAATTTTCAAAAAGGAAATGACCCAATTGTCTTTGCTAATGAAAGCAGTGCAATTAAAAAATTAATATTGAAGCTTCAAAAATATTACATTCTATAAAGAGCACAGCTTTGATTCTTACTGTCAGACCAGCCCAGGCTGGCCACCCAGGTGTGTCATTGGGCAAAGCACTTTACTCCATTTACCTTGGAACTAAATAAACTACTTGTGTAAATTATACTTATTTTGAACCCAGTACTGTAAATTCACTTCTTTTTGTTGGTATCAATTTTCTCAGGTGGATATGCATCTCATGTACAGGAAAGGTGGAGTCCACTCTAGTATTTTCACCAGTTCTGTATTTTAAGGAATTAATCCATGTTAAATAGTAAAATGTAGTGTTGTAATATGTCAGTTTTGTAAGGGCTCATGCATGTGTTTCGTAGTTAGCTCCTCGGGTGGCAATCCTAGTCCTGCTGTATCAACATAAATGGTATTTTGTTGGTTCTTTAAATTCGTGTATTTTGTCATACATAAATTCTAGCAAAACCTTGTTACCCATGAGTATAAGTGAATTCCCAGTGCTTTTCTGATTTGTCAAGTGGCCAGTGATCATATGGTAAAGATTCTATTGCTATTAATCTTGTCAACTTCTTGCAAATGGACTAGCTAAAATCGTAAAATCCTGTATTTTCCTGCTTCTAGTATCAACCTAACTGTAAGTGGCTGGACAGGGTTTTAATTTTTCGTTTAGAAGTTTTAAGACTCAAAGAAAGCTGAGTGTGTAAAGTTTTATTGGGTCCATACATGATTGTGACTTTTGAATCCACCTGACCAAAAACACCAGGATTAGGGGGTTCAGAGGGATTGTGATGTCTATCCATTCATAGACAAGATGGTTTCCACAACGTAACTTTAATTTGTCCTAGTCTTTCTCTTCAACAAACCACATATCTGCCTTACTGATGAGTAGAGGTAAAAGCCTACAGATTTTGGGACTGCTCTCTATTCCAAAGTCAAGGTCACAAGCTTGAAATGTGGCTTTCCTTTTTGCATGACAAGTCAAGTTGCCATGACTTAAGTTTATATCCAACTTAAGAGGTGGGCTACACTTGAGGAGGGATAGTTCCCTATCGATTCTGAGGCTGGTCAGAAAGGTCACAGGAGCGAACATTACATTTTTTTTGCTTTCCAATGAACAGGTCAAGTTTCTTGGATCCAGTTTTCATTGGCAGAAATAAACCATCCTATGCCAGTTTTAATCTCTCTCTCTCTCTCTCTCTCTCTCTCTCTCTCTCTCTCTCTCTCTCATTTGATCTTTTTTGAGTATAGGTATTAACCCAATAGTATCAGCATAATTTATTTTCTGAACTTTCAGCCTTGGACTAGTTGGCAACTTTTGTTCTACTTTTCATCTGTAAGAGCAAACTTAAATAGGAGGCTTGAAATCTATCTTTATAACACATTTATGAATATTATATGGGTTTTTTATGTAATGTGATTCCTATTTGATACAACCATCCACATTTTGGCAGTAAAATCGACAATATATTGTCAGATATTTTCAGTGTCAGTATAAAATCATTATACATCTGATACCGGACAATTTCTTGAATTTTCTTCTTTTAAAACTGTGTTATAATTGTGATGTCATTAGTGGTAGCTTTACTACAACCATAGGTGGGAAGACTTTGAAGGTAATTGTACCTGAAGAGCAAAATAATCTTTACACTGAGCCATCTGCTATTTGGTAATGAACACGAGTGACGTTTGTGGACTTCTGAAATTTAATCTTTCATTACTAATCACACTAACACATAAAAACACACGTGTACATGCATCATTTTGTACAAGCATGCTTGATGTATAAACGTGCAATAAAGGAGTTAACTCCTTATAACCACTCTAACGGTAGACAGTATTTAACAGTTGTGTCCCATGTCGCACTGACTACCGATAATTAATATTGCATGTGCTTGATAATAAAACGAAGTTAATGAAAGAAGCTAAGTTCACATTTTGTTTTTTCTTTGTTGCAGAAGCCCCTTTGCATAATAGCGACCTTGAATTACGTAACAGTAACCATACAATTCACTTTATTTGTAAAAGATTAATCGGTTGGGTTGGTTTTAAGAGTCCTTTTAAAACATTAATGGCTATCTGATGTCGAGGAAAAGCTAAGAAAAGCTAAGAGTCTTTCCCAAAGACACACCAAGGCATCTGATCTGGGAGGGTATCGAATGCGCGTTCCTTGGACGCTCTACGAACCGAGTTACCGTGTGTTCATTTATTTTATTTTTTTAAAGAATTAACTAAACAGAATCTATCCAACGCAAATCACGTATCATATTTGCTTGAAACAATTAAAATGATCCATGAATCTATCACAGGAGTAATTTAAAGTAAAAGTACGTTAAAATCCATGGTAAAAGCCACCGCATCCAACAAATTTAACCATGCCAAAAACTGAAATGTACTTGACCGATATAAGTTAATTATACTGCAATTCAAATTTCAACAAATAATATATACATAACAAACTGAGACCTATATATGTCTACAATACAGATACGTACCATCATCATATAATTATAGTTCCACATAATTGTACAATAATGTACGTCACACACACACACACACACACACACACACACATATATATATATATATATATATATATATATATATATATATATATATATATATAGATATATATATATATATATATATATATATATATACACACACAAAACGTGCATTATATGTTGCTTTAGAGATGTAAAGGACCTGAATAATTAAAATGCAATTAAAATTGAAGCAAATAAGAAACACAAGCAAAAAAGGAAATATAGCTTGCTTAATACCGTACCTAGCATATATTATTAATCAAAGTTATTTGCACATTACACGTTTGCTTTTAATGTAATCCCAATGTTTGATAAATTACTTCAAATAATTAATTGAATCAGCTGTTCTAGAAATATCTGGAACCAAGTTCTTTAAAAATGCTGCGATAGACTTAAAACTTTTTACACATCGCTTGCCAAGGTTCCGATATGCTAACACTATTTACACCTTGGCAGATCGAGCAGATATTTCTGTGCTTCGGGTCTGTGAATTTCATTGGATGCGGCGGCAAGTCACAGCATCCAATCTAAACTAAGTTGTTTAAATTTGAACACTGTTCCTACATGTTCGAGACGAAGAGAACTCACAACTGGAATGTGCTCATAAATAAGCAATTTTCCACTGCCGGTCCGTTTTTGCACAAATACCTTTCACTCAAATAAACCTGTAATGGCTTCTCCCTGGTACTTAGTCATACTTTCAATGTTAAATTTACAAAGTATCCCTTTGAAGTCAATTGCCTCCACCATTTTCGGCCGATGTACAATGCACTGCTGTTAAACACTGTTGGTTAGTTGGCTTTACATACTAAGGGAGGCAACTCATGAAATCCATTAGATGTCGCTAGAACAAAGCTCCAAAATATCTACTCGATCCGCCAGGGTGTAGATAGGGTTAACATATCCGAATCTTGGCTAGCGAAGATGGTTATTACCATACGCGTCTGTTTTGGATCATGGTATTTCTACAATAGTTACATGCCTGGAAGAATAAAGTTTTAGATTATTTAAAGAAAGTCTGGAGGGCTAATGCCATTTAGAATCTTATAGATCTCGATAGCCCAGTTTTGATGATATACAGAGTACATGGGCACATTTTTGTTAACAGTTCCTCATATGTAATATTGTTGTCTTGATTTTTTTTAAAAATCAAGTGCTTTGAAACGAAACTTTTCAAGTTTGTGGTGTTGGTTGGGCCACAAATGCCGTGCCATGAAACAAAAACAACAACAACAAAAAAATATATGAACAAGATACATGCATGGTATAAGGATTTTCTATACCTGCCCCCATCCCGTGTCAGGTAATGTCATCAACCTGATTAAAATCAGATCTCCACAGTCCTACGTGAAGATCTGACAGCGATCGCATATGGATCATGTTCAGGTTATCATTATCGCTAATTTCATCCGCCAATTAGACGAAATCTTATATCTTTGCGTTTTGGAGACTGAACACTATATTTGAAAAGCATCAATATGTGCCGAACGATTTGATTTACTTTAAGATTTCTGATTGCTGCATTTCCATTGGCTAGTTCAAAGGTCAATAGAACATGACCCCTAAGCGGTCGCGGTCAGATCTTCACGTAGGATCGTGGAGATCTAATTTTAATGGGATTAGTAATGTCATCTCGGTAGATGTATTGTTTGAAGCTTTCTTGCACATTACTAAATGTTTGTCAAAATTCAACAGGTGATCAATTTTGACTCCTGCGAACTTCGAAAATTCTTCGTATGTAATTGCTGTATCTCCAAAAATCAAAAACTTGCTCTCTGATCAAGCGTTTTCTGCCTTATTGTTATACCCTGGAATTGATCTGGATGAGTGTTAGTAAAGTAATCCTAAAGCCATTTGATTAGTAGCATACGTTCACTATAAATGGTGGGTTTCAAGATTCTCATGTGAAAATCAAGATATTATCATCCTCTTAATTACATAGTGTATTTTCTTGATTTTTAAAAACAATTGATGATAAATATAGTAAATATCGTTGGGCCTAGTATAGAACCCTGTGGTATTTCCCCCGTGATATTTAAGTAGCCATTTTTGCAACTACCATAGTGAACACCCTGTCATCTATTTACAAAGGTAAATATTAAGTAAATCAACAAACACATCATTAAACCATCGGCGGTCAACTTCTGTTAAATACGGTATGGAGGCAGTCAGTCAAATGCCTTATAAGGTTAATTAAAACTGGACTAATATAACGGCCTTGTACAAAACCCTCTCTCATTCCTTGGTTTTGGCAGTCAAAATAGTTGTGTATGTCTGTATATATATATATATATATATATATATATATATATATATATATATATATATATATATATATATATATATATATATATATATATATATATATACGCCGACATATCTGGGTCCGTGCAGTTTGTCAGGAGTAATCAGTAGAAAAAACAACAGTGACACTGATCTGCAGGCGCATTATGCTACAACATATCTGGATATTTGTTGTTGGTAGTTTAAATAGACTTACAGGCGAGTACATACGGTCTATAGTTGAAAGATGTTGCTGAAATATGCGTCCAGCTGTGTTGACACAGCTGACAAAATGCTTATTGGTCGATGATTTTGTTTATCTAAAAGATCAGTATTCTCAAACACAAACGCTACTCTTGCTATTTTTAATTACTTTTGGAATAAATTTAAATCAAGATTCTGTTTCCAATATTTGGACATGACAATACTGGTTTAATAAATGCAGAATATTTTGTGATATATTTATCGACATTAGCTTTCTTCCTCGTACCAATTTTTCTCAAACTTCTTCAGAATTGAACTTTCAAGACGACCACTCCGGTGGCGTAGTGGTTAGAGCGTCCGCCTCGGATGCGGGAAGTCGTGGGTTCGAACTCCGGCTGTCATACCAAAGACATAAAAATGTTACTAACAGCTGCCTCGCTTGGCGCTCAGCATTAAAGGGTTAATGGTAGGACTGATCGGCCTGGCGTCAGGATAATGTGACTGGGTGGGACATCATACTACATGTCTGCCGCATGATGCCCCAGTGCTAAACATCATTATAAACTGCCACACTTCAGACATCGTAGCGATATGACTGAAAAATTGTTAAAGCTACGTTAAAAATCCACATCACACACACAGAGTTTTTTCAAGAATGTACATTTGCCATGAATTATCTGGATACTAGGATGCATTTGTATCTCAAGGTCATTGGTTTCATTTCCAATATTCTAAGCAATACGGAAGAAAAATAATTTCAAATGTTACTTATTTCTACCGGATTTGAAATAAGTATATCTTTCTCTAGTAATAATAAGATAGTATTATCAAGTTTACGTTTGTCAAAAGTGGACAAACTGTTTGCCAAAATCACATGACTCTTTCTTTCTTCGCTAAAGTTTTCAAAGAAGTGTGGCTTTATGGGTTATCGTTTTGATTTTTTGCAGTATTTTTGCATCTGTGAAATTTCTGGACAACGCCATTGACCGAGATCCTATTTGTGAACCAGCTCATCCAGATGTTCAAAACTGCGATATTTTCTTTTGGACTTCACGTATAATAGTGCATAGCCTTTAAACACTGTTATAATCATACGATGTCAATTGCTTAGGTCAGTGAAAAATCCAGTTCAGTTGTTGTATACTTTGTCTGTCTTTCTTTTTTAAGTGAAAATCAAACCAGCATATGTTTTACAGTCTTTCATAAAACATAAGCAAGTTATAGTTTTTATCAAGTTAACAGGATCTTTTGTAGTCATTCTAGTCTACATGTATTCGTTTTTAAGATGTATGTCAAAATCTGTCATCAGTATCTTTGATATTTGGTGATAAGGGTTTTTATTTTGCTCAGGAAATATATCTTACCTATTTCTTTTCATCAATAAATCCCTCACTAAATGAAAATGAAAACCATCGAAATTAAAACGCTGTGCTAGCCACAGGGCTAACATATACCATATGCTCACTTACAGCTCGAGTTCATCTGCAAATAACATATACCCTGGTCAGCCGTCGCATAATGCGCCGGCAGATAAGGGTCTCTGTTGCTTGTTCTACTGATTACTCCTATGCAGTTTGCAGCTTGACTCGACTTATAAGTGAATATACGGTAAACACCCCTTCTCTCTATATATAATTATTAAAGAACTTTTCGTTCTTGAAAAAGAACTTTGCTATTATTTCAGATATATTTATTTTGGTTTTGCAACATTCTAGTCTATTGTGCAGCAGTGTTTCAGTTCAGTGTAGAAGTTTGGTTAAGTTACTTTATTTTAAAAATTTGGAACATTCATATGATACACTAAGTTCCTAATTATTTTTTGTAATTGTTATTTTTACTGTTTTATTTCATAATGATTCGAAGAAATGATCTCATGTGTCAATCTCATACCTTGATAAATATTATAAAGGTACGTTTATAGTGACCTCATGCGAGCAATGCATTGTGCATATCGGAGGTAGATTGCACCAGCAGCAGAGAGGGTGAACAGAACGCTTGCTTGGATTGTTACTTATTAAAACAAAATTATGGTCTCAGTAGTCAACAACGATAAACCCCCACCAATTGGGTTACTTCATTTTTGACCTTCGTTCCATGCGTGTTTGTTTACTCGCGGACAACTTACTTTTGGTCGCACCCTCTGTTGCTCTGTTTTTTTTAATCCAAAGATTTTATCAAGACCTATACGATACCTCGACCTAGGATCATATAAATTTATTGTGATAAATCCGTGTGGGGTAGCTTGTGCTTTTGAAAAAACGTTTTTGAACTTAATCATGTCCATATCCCCTGAACACCAAGTCTGATGAGTGTTTCGCAGAGTATGTGTATTGACTGCATTAAACACAACTAAAATATTGCAGTTATCTCTGATCACTTTAGGCATTTGTGTATAGCGCTGGGTAACATAAATCACTTCAGTATTTTTGTGTCTACCTCGAGAAAATGTCTGAGCTGGACTTGATTGTTTGTCCAGCATCACATCATCATATACTACGAGATTATTAATGAGTCCATCAAGGTCATCAACAGATGGCGCTTCATCAATATTGGTGATAAAATCAATAATATCATTACCGTCTTCATCCAACAACTTTGCATTTTCATTAAAATCTTTAAGTACTTCATAACATCTCTGATCATCTACAGATGGCGCTACTAAATATAACCTATCCGATTTGAGCCATCTCATTATCAGATTAAGCAACAATTGCGTCTTACCAGATTCAGATTGGTCAATTATTATATCCTGATAGAATTTGGTAGTGCTTTATGATGTTTGACTGGCTCCTGCTTTCGTGTTCCTGACACGTCAATTATATCCATATGATAAATAATATGAATTTATATTGTGTTAGATGTAGAGTACTCACCCCCACCACTGGATTAACAACAAGAATAACAAAAAATAAAAAGCGTGCACTTACAGGCAAGTGTGTGAAATGTGGTACAAAAAAATACAAATTTATTTCGTCTCGCCTGAAGACAGGCGGTGATATCGCTGCTTCACTGGGAAAATTACCAGGAACTCCATGGGCTAAATACCCTGGTGAAAAACATCTTTCTGGATATAACTACTGTGGTCTTGGAACCCGACTTGATATTCGACTTGACGAACGAGACCAACCAAGACCTGGAGAGTATCCAATAAACGCAATTGATCAAGCGTGTCACGTTCATGATGTTGCGTATAAAAATAAGGATTTACAAGAACGACATATTGCAGATGTGAAGTAGATTCACGCACTGAATTCTACAAAAAAAAGTAAATCTCTCCGAGAAAAACTCGCTAGTTTCCTGGTAAAATCTGCGATGAAAGGTGAACTAGTACTAGGGGCTGGTAATTAGTCAACTGATTATTATCATAATGAAATCGGTTTATTATAGCCCAAGGGGATATTGGAGAGGAAGAGCAGCGATTAGTAAACTTGCTGATGCAGCAAATGTTTCACGTTCTGTTGCTGCAAATTGGTTAGCACGACAGGCAATATGGCAAATCTATCTACCACCGCCTAAAAAAAATTCAGTACGCGTATTTTGATGTCTGTGTTCCCAATGAAGTTCATCAAGCAGATATTTTGTTTTTACCACATGATACTATTAAAATTGGTAGACGTCAATCACGCACATACAAATACGTGTTAACTGTCGTTGATGTTGCAAGTAGATATAAAGAAGCAGAACCACTATCAGCAAAAACAGCAACTGAAGTTGCTTCTGCGTTTGAACGAATTTATCAACGTGGTGGTCTACGATGGCTACAACTGTTACAGGTTGATCCTGGCAAGGAATTTCTTGGTGCAATATCGTCTCTGATGAAAAAACATAATGTCAAAATCAGACGAGGACATACCGCAATTCATCGTGATCAGGCAATCGTTAAACGATTTAATCGAACACTTGCTGAGAGATTATTTGGATACCAGTATGCGAAGAAAATAGTTCAGGCAGACAAGAGATCTCGTGAATGGGTTGCAAAATTACCAAATGTGATAGCTGCGTCAAATAATGAAATTACTCGTGCAACTGCCATGAAACCCATTAATGCAATTAGAAAAACCCACATACCAATATAACGACATAACTTTTAAAAAAAAAAACAGTATTAGGTAATGTGACTGTAAGATATTTATGTGAACCTGGTGAACTTGAAGGGGATAAAAAAAGAGCAACTAATCCTATCTGGAGTGTGACTACACATAAAATTTCCAGTGTGGTTAGATCCACAGGTAGACCTGCAATCTACAGACTGGATTCAACTGCTCCTCAACGTGGATTTGTACGCGAACAATTACAAGTAATTCCTGAAGACACACAAATACCACCGCGTTCACTTTTGTAAACTGGCGTACCGACGTCGATTGCACTCAAGACAAGTCAGCATCACATTTTCGCGCGTGTGACCAAGACTACTATTAATTCTATCTACGGTAAACTGTCTTGGATTATTATTCGAATACTGCCACAAAACTACTGTGTTACAACTTGCACAATGATTATTCTGTCGTTGTTTCAGTGTCATGATAAATTCAGCATCAATATCAAAATCGCGATTATTTTTTTTGTTGAGTTATTTATAACCAGATAATTTTTTCTTGACAACTTCGTCGCTGGCATCGTCAATGACTACATCATCATTGTCTATGACAACCCTTTGCAGCTGAGATATTCTTCTGACTCGAGACACTGCGAGATAAACTAAATTTGACTATTCGATCCGATCATCAATAATCCAAATATTTGTATCAGAAGTAGTTAATCCTTGTGACGAATGAATCGTTATAGCGTACCCTAGCGTCCATGGAGTTTTATCTCTGACTCCGTCAGGCGTTAACGCGCTCTCAACAACATCAACAGGAACTTAAACAATATCATTTAGTACAAGATTTTGTTTCTCATTAATTCCCGGAATTTCAACTTCAATATTTTGTCGTCGCGTATCCGCTGAGCGATAACACTATGGTACAGGTAGATTTGAAAACGTTTCTTTATGTAACAGAAATAATTGTTGTTGCAGTGTATCACGAACTATCTTTCTACTTGCAACTATCAAATCAACTGGCCTCCACAAATTCCAAAAAATCATTCATAATAGTCTCTGGAATTATTTCACGCATTATCTCACACTCTATTCTATCTGGCTGCAGTCTCATTAACTATTTAAATTCTTTCAGCGGTTCATCAATAGCTCTTTGGTCATCAGTTATTTCTTCGTAATAATCTTCAAACGTTTTTAACCATTCATGCGGAGACTGTCCAACAAAAGGTGGTGGTTGACCATGATCGCCACACATTATCACAGCAGTATTTTTTGTCAATAACCAATCAAGAAATATTTTTAATACTTCCAGCGATACAGTACATACTTCATCCCAGATAATAATTCCAGGAACGTATTTTTCACCCATTTCAGGAGTCGATGCGTCTCCGCACCATCTGAAAAAACTACGATAGGTTTGAGATTTTACGCCTCGTTCATTCATTTCTCTGGCGAGTCTATGTGTAGGTGTCAAAACAATCATATCTGAACAGTTGTTTAGAAATAATTCAATCGTACGTGTTGTTTTACCAGAACCACCACACCCATTGAGATAAACGGTTTTATGTCTGGCCACAGGATCATAAACAGATGGTGCCGATGATTTTGATATTTGATGATTATTCTTGTAATATATTTCCTTGATTTCAACGTCGGCGGATTCAGAATAACCAAGTATATTTTCTTATTTTATTCTCCATTCACCCCAGGATTCATTAATGCCTAGAAATGGTTTTAACAAATTCGTGTATTTTTTATTTATATAAAATGAATCCGTGGCGAATCTAATTGCGATCAGAGGAAATCTGTTTATTATTGATAGTAAATTTTTCGAAACGTACGCGAGCATCGAAGATCTTAAATGAGTAAATAGTGACTCACCATCAATATAGCTCACAACTGTACATAATTTAGTTCTGTCTGACAAATAAGCATTACTTCGACTTATAAATGTACCTTTTTCTGTTGTATCAGCATTTATAAAATCGAGTTCAGCATCGTCCATAATTAATCTTGTACAATGTCGTTTATGATCACATGAACTACCCTGAGTAAATTTACCAATTATTTTTCTGCCGAGATCTTTTGCAACCTTATTTTCATAATCAATCGCATCAGGATTTTCATCAGCAGAATATTTCTTTGGTTGTGGTAACCAAACTTGTTTTTGCGGACAATATGTTATTATTGCTTCACTTACAACTAATGATATCAATATCGCTACATCATGCATGTATCGTAATAGTACTATTGGAGCCCAATGTTTTTCTGAGAAACGTCTTCCAAACCACGCATAAACAATCGGATGCAGATTTTCCTTAAACTCAAATGACTCTATACAGGCAAATCTAGTCAGGTCAAAATCTGGAAAGGGTCCATTTATCGCAACTCTTGTCGTTTCGTGCGTTGGATGTCCAAATCTTTTAAAGTATTCAGAACACGCCGTATCCAAGAAAACTTCCAGAGTAACATGCTACCATATCAACTGATATAACGTCATTATAATCGTATTCAGTATTCCACAATCCGCCGTGTCCGTATTCGATACAACTATGTTGGACATCAACAAGAAATTCCGATCTTGTCGGTTTCCATGAATTTTTCTCCCGAGCAAAGTGGGCGGCAACCGATGGAACGGTAAAACAATTATTCAGTAATTGTTCAGCCACGACATTATCAGTATATTTCAGCACAAGATTTTTCATCTCATCATGTAGAGATTCTGTACGATAAATTTCTCCCTTGGGTTTTACAAACTGATCATACACAGATTCTGAACTCTGAAATAACCACACAGATACAGGGTCACTCTTACTGATATTTCTGATAAAATCAAAAACATAATCATTATAAAATTTAACTGTTCTGTCTCGTGGAAATATTGTTACGGCCGATGTCCATGCATGTGCGTTATGATCAATAATCGTTATCGGAGCTCCTCTTGATTTATATTTCGATTCGTACAATATCTCTCCGGTTAGCATTTTCACTGTTATTGGGAACATCAATCTTTTTCCTAACTCAGCAATGTCTCTGATAGACACTCCTATATCTTTAACTGTTTTTGCCCACGCATTTATTTTTTTACGTCGTAAATCAGTTAAACCTTTTCCACGCATTGCGTTTGTGAAGTGTTCTGTAATTCACTCGGCTACACAATTTATCCTTGACTCTGTCAAGGAAAGTTTCATCGGTTTTAGATCATCGACATTGGGTTTATCATTTAGCGGATATAACGCATAAACAACTTCAGTCACAGGATAAGCTCGTTCATAATATGGTTTATCAATACCAGTCAACGCTCCTGGTTTGGAATATTTATTTAGCGTGACAATATTATTTTCAGTGTGTCCTGACTGTATGCGGACAGGGTCACGTTTGTCACGGATAATCCAAATGCCGTCGTCTGTCTGCACAATAAATTTTATTAGAATAAAATATCTTTGATTGTCGAGATAGTTAATAATCTTCCTTCCTTGCTCGTCATTCATCTTAGTATCTACAGCACTCATGATTCTGAAAGTTGACCACGCATGAGCCGCGCCATCTTCGCGAAATTCGTTCTTGGCTTCAGGGATACGATCAGTTATATCTTTATTTACCAAAGCCAGATCTTGCATCGAAAAACTAAATTTAGATTCCGGCAGTTTGTCGAGATCAAATCTGGCTTTAGAGGGCTTAATTACGGATAATCACTCAAACTCCTCCATATTATAATTAAGACAAATATATATTTAAATTGAAGTATAAAATATTATATAATGATTCAAGCAAACAATAAATGCGGGTGGCTGATGATAGGTTATTCAACTCCTTGTAACAAAGCCTGCGTAAATGAATTCTGTGGATATCATATGCAAAGCGTTCGGCACAAGAGTCTAGGACAAAAACCGTGTTTACGATGTGGTGTTGGGGTTAGAGGAGAAACCCGGTTGTGCGTGCAATGCGGTGGTAAAAAATTTAGGGAATTGAAACGATATTATGATTAAAAAAAATTAGAGCCGATGGAGTCGAATCTCCCATAAAAACCGCAGATTATCTCGCCAGATTTTCAAAATAATGATTTAGACAAATAATATTATTATACAAATGGAACAAAATGAATTTGTGAAACATCCCATCATTAAAAATTATGAGGCATCTTATGATGGTGCAATTAGGAACTATCGATTCAAAAAACAGTCGGTGCTGTTGATACTGGTTATCTTAGATTTACTGTTGGAAACAAAAAAGATATTTTTGTCATAGATTCATGTACGAATGTTTTCATGGAGTCATCGAAGAAGGTCTTGTAATGGATCATATTAATTCAGATCCAAAGGATAGCTCTTTATGTAATGTGCGGGATGTTACACAGTCAGAATTCTGCGTGTGGAAATACTGGGAGATGTAAGAAATTTGGAAAGCGGGCGGATAAATCCGTGAACGTAGAGACAGGTGAAGAAATAATAGTTTCATCAATGAATGCAGCTACCAAATATTTCTGCATTCACCCACATTCGGTCAAACGTGTTGCATATAAATATACAAATCAGCATTTTCGAGGAAATTTGAACAAAAAATCACGTTTCAGTATGCATAATAAAGGATAACTCTGTCTCTCCGTTAGAGTTATCCCGATTTATAATAATATTTTTTCAGCAGTCATGTCCAAATTATGTATACTAGGACAATTCTGCCAATCAATCTTACAAGGGGCGGGAAAATAATTAAATAAATATTTATATATAAAAATATCACAATGAAGACTTTGTAACTGACCAATGATGATTTTAACTCGAAGAAATTTTAAATGAGTGATGTTCCACCGCCGTACTGTAAATTTACAATCGAAACAATGGAGGATGGTTAAAAAAGTAAAAATTATAGATAAATTTTATCATGGATTTTCACAAAAAATACAATCTATTGAATCCCTTTCGCGAGATGAGTTAGCTCGAAGTCGATTACAAGATAAATTTGACAGACTGCAGAAAGCAGAAAAATAAATAGTATTATGAAGGGTGATTCAGAAATATTTTTACACCGCAAATTATGAAGGGAGATAACCCTGTCTTTGAGCTAAGAGTAATGGAGCAGTTATCTCCCTTGTTATTGCGTAATGTTACACAGCAATAAATTCGACATCGATAGAACCCTCAGAATGAATAAATAATTCTTCTCGTCGGTGAGGAAAGTATACAATCATTATATAATTATTGTATGAAATGTATACTTTCCTCAACGACGATAGAGATCTCAGAATGGACAAATAAATGTTCCACCATATAGGCCAGGGGAGGGGTGCGATATTACGACATTAATTTTCTTCAAACGAGTCATTATTAATCGTTTTATATTCGTCCAGACTGCAGAAGGCAGAAATAACCCTGTCTGCGAGCTAGAGTAATTTAAGCCGTTGTTTCGATCCACGCACCATTGTCACATATCTGTACACATGGTTCTCTGGCGAGCTTGAGACTGCAATGTATTTTAACCAGGGCAGAAATGTATATAATAAATATTTTTATTCAGATTCAGAAAATGTTTTTATTTTAAACAAAATATTTATTATATAATGAATTCCGAAAATATTCATACAATTATTTCTGAGATTAAAAAATTAAATGACGAGGATATATAATTATCTGAACAGTTGGACCCTGATAAAATTATAAATGATTCTGAAGAGCTACAGGGACGGAAATATAATGGAAGATATACACTAGCAGCCGAGTACAGATTCATCAAGTTACTTCAACAGGCCTTGAGACAGTCTCTACTTTATCTCGATGATGATGGTATTCAAAAATTCGTTTCACTCGCAAAGACGATCGAAGAAATCAGATCAAAGTTATCATGCGAATACAAAACAAAAAAGATTATGAGTTCACGTGTGCGACAGCTGAAGAAATTTATGTGCAGTGACAAGGTCGCTACTGACGAGGTCACTGAGCGTGAAAGCGCTGTCACCAGTGACTGTGGTAGCGAATAGTTATATACTTAAATTTACCAGTGTATTTGTAAGAGCTCCGGTAGTCGTGTGGTTAATGCGTTTGCGTACGGATCCACTGGTGGAAACTCTCCACATGTTCGAGCCTCAAAAAATGCTAAAAATATATTGTCTTGCATTCGGCGACAGATGCTATTATAATTGTGGGGGGCCTGCGGGCAGTTGATGATGAGACATATACTTGCGTATGGGTGATTGTATTAAAAAACAACTATAATTCCAGGTATAATTCGCCTGGCACCCTTGAACCTCAAAGCGCCCGGGGTTCACTTAGGGGGTGTTTTTATTACCCCTATCGCGCTTAGCGATCCAACAATTGCAATGAGAAAGAAAAATATAACAATTACCCAAAAAGATATATATCCGACGTCATCAACCTGCTCGTGAGGTACTCCTCTTTTGCTATTTTTTAATATATTTTTATTATGATATTTATTCATAATATTCTGATTATGATATTTATTTTTATTCTGTTTCTGATTCATTCATCAATTATTCAGAATCAGATTTATTTTTATTCTGATTATATTTGCTCAGATAATAATATTTATATTTATTCTGATTATAATATTTACTCAGATTCTGAATATTTGTATTCAGATAATAATATTTATTCTGATTATGATAATTATTCAGATTCTGATTTATTCTGATTCTGATTCATTCATGATTTATTCAGATAATAATATTTATTCTGATCATGATATTTATTCAGATAATAATATTTATATTTACTTTTATTCTGATTGTGATATTTATTCAGATAATAATATTTACTCAGATTCTGATTTATTTTTATTCTGATTATGATATTTTTTCAGATAATAATATTTATATTTATTTTATTCAGGTAATACTATTTATTCAGATAATATTTACTCAGATTCTGATTTATTTTTATTCTGATTATAATATTTATTCAGATTCTGATTTATTTTTATTCTGATTATAATATTTATTCAGATAATAATATTTATTTTATTCTCATAAAAATATTTATTTTATTCTGATAGTAATATTTATTTTATTCTGATAATAATATTTATTTGGATTATAATATTTATTTTATTCTGATAGTAATATTTATTTAGATTCTGATAATAATAATAATGATATTTATTCTGATTATAATATTTATTCTAATAATATAATATTTATTTTATTCTGATAGTAATATTTATTCTGATAGTAATTTATTTTATTCTAATAGTAATATTTATTCTGATAGTAATTTATTTTATTCTGATTATAATATTTATTCAGATTATAATATTTATTTTATTCTGATAGTAATATTTATTCTTATAGTAATTTATTTTATTCTGATAGTAATATTTATTCTGATAGTAATTTATTTTATTCTGATTATAATATTTATTCAGATTATAATATTTATTTTACTCTGATAATAATATTTATTCTGATAGTAATATTTATTCAGATTCTGATAATATTTATTCTGATAGTAATATTTATTTTATTCTGATAGTAATATTTATTCAGATTTTGATAGTAATTCATTTTATTCTGATTATAATAATTATTCTGATAGTAATTTATTTTTATTCTGATTATAATAATATTTATTTTATTCTGATTATAATATTTATTCTGATTATAATATTTACTCAGATTCTGATTATAATATTTATTCAGATTATAATATTTACTCAGATTCTGATAATATTTATTCTGATAGTAATATTTATTTTATTCCGATAATAATATTTATTCTGATAATAATATTTATTTTTTTCTGATAATAATATTTATTCAGATTATAATATTTACTCAGATTCTGATATTAATATTTATTCAGATTATAATATTTATTTTATTCTGATAATAATGTTTATTTTATTCTGATAATAATATTTATTCAGACTATAATATTTACTCAGATTCTGATTATAATATTGATTCTGACTAATTTATTTTTTCTGATTATAATATTTATTCTGATAGTAATATTTATTTTATTCTGATTATAATATTTATTTTATTCTGATAATAATATTTACTCAGATCCTGATTATAATATTTATTCAAATTCTGGTTATAATATTTATTCTGATAGTAATATTTATTTTATTCTGATAATATTATTTACTCAGATTCTGATTATAATATTTACTCAGATTCTGATTATAATATTTATTCAGTATCAGATTTATTTTTTATTCTGATAATAATATTTACTCAGATAATTAATATTTATTCAGATTATAATATTTACTCAGATTCTGATTATAATAATATTTATTCAGATTGTAATATTTATTCTGATAATAATATTTACTCAGATAATAATATTTCTTCAGATTATAATATTTACTTAAATTCTGATTATAATAATATTTATTCAAATTATAATAATTATTCTGATAATAATATTTATTCTGAATCAGACTGTAATATTTATTTTTATTCTGAATCAAATTCAATGTAAGAATGTGAATCTGATCTCTATCACATATAACTGTAATAATATGTTCTCGTTAACTGTTGTATTGTTCCACGAACGTACATACAGATTAATACTCAAAACTTCATTCTGCAAATCCAGAAGGTGTCCCGTCTGGTCAGTAAGTTTGAAATGTATCCTTGATAATAGTAGATTATGACATCGTAGATAAACAGGATTAATTGGTTCTGATACGATTAAATATCCTGGTGGGACTTGAGGGGTAAATGAGTATAGGATGTATCCTTGTTGAGCTTGGTTAGATTTTTCAAGATCTACTTGATAACTACCATCAATGACGTCACAAACAAGATTGACTGCGATTGTTGATGTTATAATAACAATACCAGGTGAGACATAACGACCCCCACCGTAGGAATCGTTGTTGTGTTTGAGAATATTTGGTGGCGGAGCTACTTTTCACCATGATTTCAACGACTTTTGGAAAATAATCATCGATGGTATCATTGATTGATTTTTTTTTTAGTTCAGTAGTATCAAATCCAGGAATTATAAATGTTGGTAATTGTTTTTCTTTTATTTTGTAGTGATCGAGGAATATTTGTCTCAATTTTGGATATGTATATAAGTTACGTTTACCAGAACTTAATCCTGACTCAGTTGCTCCAAAAATAATAACCCGATTAACGATAACCAGATCTGTTATAATTTTATTTAAGTGTTGTATCGTTTCAATTATCTGTTGTTTTATATCATCGCTATAACGTTGTGATAGGGAAGAAAAAAGGTTTTGTAAATTACCGAGTATAACATTATATTCAAATTTATTAGTGTCGGATATTAATTTAATGAGTTTTTCATAAACATTTATCTCCCCAGTATCAGTAACATAAGATAATGATACATTTAACATGGGAATCTTTGTACCATCATAATCTATATAAAAATCCGGATCCACTAAAAATAATTTTATAGGATATTTTTTTTATATTCTGGAATTTTAATAAATATGCTTTTATCTGTAAAAAAAAAAAAAAAAAAAAAAAAAAAATCTTTGATCGGTTCTGGTGATCCTACATAAACCGACGCAATCTCAGGCCATCCTAATACATTTCTGACCGATGACTGATGTATATCTACGGCATAATCTGGAGAATTTATTTCAATCGCCGCAAATAATGTTGGTTCGTGAACAGTAATGGCTATCTTGGATTCTTTGCCTGTTATAGATTTAATCCGGCGCTCGAATTCATCATTGATCTGTTCGATTTAATAACTGCCCGTGGAAATACTGACTACTTGCCAATCTGGGCTTCCGTCATCGCGATTTTTATTTGCAAATACTAATGAATTGTTTGGCTGTAATCCACCAAACGACTTTGATCTAATATTTGGCCAACTGTAATAACCTATCAATTGTGCTAGTGCTATTTCTTTGGCTGGAATTGCAGTTGGAAAATTAATGCTAAACTCAGGATTAGTTGAACTCGCTGATATCATTGTGGGTTTTTTGCGGTGCTGTGTTAGTGACGATTTGTTGCAGTAGTTCGTTTGACATTATTTATAAATCCCTGACTTTAAATCAAGGTAACTCCCTGACATCAGTCAGGTTCCTTGACTTGTCCCTGATTTTATCAGGGGAACTGGAAACCCCTGATTTGTAAATCAGGAGCATTTCTGCGAATTCCTGATCTGATATTATTCCGTCGCTGAGTCCTGATGATATCAACGATGATAATTTGGCGTGTGCTTGTGTTGCCGCTGAGAGTAATATTTGATATTCATGCAATTTATCAGCCGCACACGTAGATATCTTTTTTGCAATTATATTAAGAACACCAGCAATTGTTGTTGCGGTTGAAACACAAATTGTTACAACTGCTGGCGATGTCATTGTTACCGCAGACAGTAATACACCGATTCCAGCGACTACGGCAGATGCAGAATAAACAATTATATCAGTAACAACGACATGTCTACGATATTTTTTTTTATTTTTACTGTATAATTGTCAATAATATTTTTTAATTGAGTTTGTAATGAAAACACTTGTTCGTATCTGTATTTGCTCGCTGACATTTATATTTGTTGTTAAGTAATCAATTGGGGTGTTTCAGCGAGAAATTCCAGACACCACCAGTAAGACGCTGCGGTTAATTTTTTATCAGATGGTTCCAGTATAAATATTTCTTCGGCATCTTTATTTAATACAATAGATACGGTTCCAGAAAAATCATCGGTTGAATGACGCCATGGATACGTGGTAAAAATCCTAAATTTTGCAGAGCTGAACACGGACAGCCCGTACACACCAGTAACCGTCGCGGTATGTCTGATAGTGTTATTTTGCTGTGACCATGTTGATGATCCTGATTATATTGTGTATACCACATTGATGATCTGCTTGTGAGGAATTTTAATCAGATTAGTTTTTTCAACGATATCAGGAATTCCACTGACAATATCGTTGAGTTTTG
>JAECUM010014066.1:0-17311 GCA_016617855.1 Megalonaias nervosa | reverse complement strand
ATATATATATATATATATATATATATATGTATACACAGCCAAAGAGAAACTAAATGAGTAAATACCTCTGGTGGAGACAACTGCAAACAAGCTTAAAAGGATCAAGAAGATCACACGATTCCTCATTGTCAGACTTTGACTTCAACTTCTTATTGGAGGCGCATTGAAACCGCTATTTATATTATTTATATATTTATCTTTTTATCTTAGTCATAGAGAAAATCAGAAATTTGGTACACCAACCTTCAGGCAAATTTGAAGATAAAAGTATCTTAAGATTTGATCTCTATGTGTGGAAAATATGTGCGTCAGAAGTTACATCAGAGTACTTTGAATGTCATAGAAAGTTAACGTAGCATGAATTAGGAGTCCCCGGGGACAGTAAGGAGGAAGATTCGGGTACAGATATGTGCATTGTTAAAAGAAATAACCCACATTTGGTCCGAAGTGATTGTTCTGGACTGGACAGTAAGAAAGTTATTTTGTCGAAGTGTATGTTTCAATACTGTAAATTTAGAGATAGCATTCTGTCTTGTGAAAATTTAAGGATGTAGGTGGATTGTATGTGTCAGTTTTAATGCAGAAGTCATGAAATATAACAATTGTTATTGTTATTATTATTATTATTATTATTATTCAAATCAACAGTGCGATCTTTCTTTCAGTTGTTACATATCTTTCTGAAGATGAACAATGCAATATCTGAAACATCAAGATTTAATATTGTATCTAAGATCAAAAAGTATAAGGCAAACGTCAGGCCAATTGACTCTTTCGTCTTTACATGTATGTTTAACGAAATGTTCAACCTTACACGTTGTCGTTGTACCTAAAGGACAAGAAGATTAATAATAGAAAATGACTCAGTTAAATAACATTTCTTCAGCTCTTTGTTATTCACTTTTCTTTCTTCTTCAAACCTCAAAATGGAAAAAAATATAGTCATAATACGTATGTCCTTTTTAAGCCAGAAACATATGTGGACATGTAGCAGCTGCGGAGGTTGGTGGGTGCCTAGGACCAGTGGGAATCCAAAATTCCCATCAACCAACTTTTCATTTACTGGAATGGGATCCCATAGTTAAGTTTTGCGGGGGGCATCAACATATAAAGCTTGGTGAGGTTCTGAGATTGAAGAAAACTTATAATGAAAAATCTGAGTACATCTAGCCAGATGTAAACATAATTATGTGTGAGTTTTAAGTAAGCCTTGTTTGTGACAATATAGACAGTATACCTGAGAAAGTAAAATCTGCAACTTTCATTAAGGATGATATTTTCAATTCTGAAATTTACAACAACGATTTTGATAAAATTTAAAAATAATATCAAATAAAACCTCATATTCATAACACAACTGAAACAGTACCAGAATTACAAAAAGAATAATATAACAGGTGATTATTTGATTATGAACAGAAAGAAAGGATATCAGTGTAAATTGAGCGCCAAATTAAATTCTAGTTCTGCTCTCTTTTATTCTGATGATAGAATGATCTAATGAGGAATTCGGAGGCAATATTGTTCCACTATGTCAAAGAAAGTTTACAAGTTCTATGTCGTAAAAATTGTTTTTATTTTTTTTGTTTTTATGTAAAGCTGCATGCTTACACTGAAATGGTGTGGAAAGTGCATACGCACATCACTATAATGAACTAATTTTAAGCAAAGTCGGGAAAAACCGGTTGACAATAAATGTAGCTCTCCTGGGTTTCGAAATTGTCTTAGCCATATTGTTGACATTCGCTAGTACTCAAACAAACAAACAACAACAACAAAACACCCCTCAAAAACCCATACAATTTATCGCAAATTATTTTTAAAATTAAATTGTTAAAACTGCAAGAGTTTCTTTTTTAAAAAGAGTGCTAAAGAATAAGATTTCGGGAAAGTCAAGGCCTGCGCATATATACATGAATGATATCCGTGGCGATATCACTTTTCGAACTTATTTCCTTTCCCGTTTGCGTAGTATATTTGCACTTATATATGTTCATCAGACCCGTACTTTTATATTTAGACCAACCCTTTTTTCTTCTCTTCAACCCACACCTCCTATCAGTGATATCTCTCCCCTGATCAGAATGAATACATCTTATAATGTGTCGCACCGTTAACACTCCAGTATACACTGATGTAGTGAATGAAAAAGCGTTCTCAAGAATGTGTAGGAAAGGACCATGGACAGATAATGCAGGCTTCAAGTATTAACCTTAGTTTCACAGCAAGAATCTTGCAAATTGTCATTGACTGAACACACACTACCTGTTCATATTTAATAATCTGCATCACTAAAAGACAAATTGTATTCACTAGAAAAAGACACACCCCGCCTTATTAGATATAGCAATACAACTATTTAAGTAGCGATTTTAATTGTCATCACAATCGTAATCATGTCTAAAACCGATGGAAAAATCATGCATTAGTTACCATTTAATAGAAAATGAAATTAATTGACAATCAAAATTAGGATCCTGTGTCTCTTATCGATATAGCCTGCAAGCATGCCAACACAAAACAAATCACGTCTGAATACAAGAATTAACAAAAATAGCAGGTAAAATCCATATATCTAAACAAACAATCATTAAAATATGTTGCTGAATGACGTTACGCTACACAAAACTGTTCATTTTTAACCCATAACTTTTCAATTCATATCCACTATTTCCTATTCGCTTAAAATAAAATAATTATTTTTATAAGGTAACATTTTTCATTCATATCCAAACGTGCTCAATCATATGCAACAAATTATACTCATATGCGATGTATTTCAATCATATTCAGTCTCAGTTTAAAATTAATATTTGTTCATTTGTAAACTATATTCTTAATTCAGATTCAATGTTATTTATTCATGACCAACAATATATTCTCATATTTGACATTTACATTTATATTCGATATTTACAATTGAAATGGAATATTTATAAGTTTTATCGGATCATACTCTTATTCGATATACTGCGTTCATATTTGATATTCTGCATTCATATTTGATGTCTACCATTTGTATGCAAGGTTATAGTGTATTGATACTGAATGATTGATATCATGGGCAAACATAAGTCATCTCTAGGGGCTATAAAGCCTTATGGGTAATTTTAAAGAAAACGCCCGTTTCCAGAAGCCATGTGCATAATATCTTGATAGTTTGCTTACGACCTCAGGGGATAGCAAAAAGTCTAAACGTTCAGAATGGAAATCGGAGCGTACAGATCTTTATGTTGGAGTTAAATCGGTCGATGAGGGTAAAAATACCAACAAAAGCCGTACATGTTCGTTGATCGACACCTTTGAGAATGAAGTGCTTGATCTATATTCTTTGCTCTCTTACAAAGTGAAGTTTTTGTTGATGTGGCTGACCTTTTTTAATTAGTATGGTACAGATCCACAGTAATAAAAAACGTTATCCATCAGTGCTCATTGTACAATTTATATTGATGGAAATTAAATAGCATTTCGTACCAAGGCAATGGGGTATTCTAGAAAAAAAAAAAAAAAAAAAAAAAACGGTCGCCAGTCGAGGTATGCAAAGCCAAGTATTCATTGACGCGCTGTCTGCAGACATCTTAAATTCACCCTCAGCCCCAATTCTGGGATCTTGAAGTACGATTGGATTACCTCCTAATCTTAACCAAACAGAATGCACTGTTCCATATCTGAAGCCGACAATAAACTTTAAATATTTAGGGAAACCAGATGAAGTAGATTATCAAGAATCAGTTTTGGACTAGACTGGCCGTCACACTTTGATTCGTAAGATATATATATGAGTTCGTATAAAAGCAATTTGATATACCAATACTATTGGTATATCAAATTGTGATCCGCCCATGGCGCAATAATGCTCATATATAAACATTCTCGCGAGCGTCTGCAGTTGATTCTAGATCAATGATCAATTTCCACAAATTAGTCACTAGTGACGTATGAAAATAACGATGAAAAGTATTAATAATCCCTGTTTTCTAAATTAATTTAATATGGTACACATTTTCATCACAATCCTTTCTGCTTTCTGCTCCTCCCTCCCCTCTCATGCATAACGGACGAACTACGCAGAAATGTGGAGTGAGAGAAAAAGGGAATTTGGGCTGGATTAAAACCTTGAAATAGAAATTACACCAAGTAACCTACAAGAATATGGTTCATCGTAACGATACGTGTGCATTTTCCTTGGGATTTATCTAGAGTGTTTATCAGTGATACAAAGATGCAAACCGGGTCGCCATTATACAGTACATTCATCCGTTACATGGTACACATACTGTGATGTATTTAATGTTATGTTTAGTTGTTGTTTCTTAAACATACCATAATGTTCGGAAAATCGATTATTATTAATCAAATATGAAAATGTTCAAAGACCTCTCTCTCTTTCTCTCTCTCTGTCTTCTCTCTCTCTCTCTCTCTCTCTCTCTCTCTCTCTCTCTCTCTCTCTCTCTGGACCATCGAAGCAAGATACGGGTTAAAATCTATGAAATGACGAACGTAGAGGATTTTCGTTTGTGTCATCCCATGACATCTCTGGACTTATGAATGATAGTGGAGAGAGAGAGAGAGAGAGAGAGAGAGAGAGAGAGAGAGAGAGAGAGAGAGAGTTTGTGGTCGGTTGTACTGTTGCTAAAACAGAATAATGACTTAGATCAACTGTAAATATATTAAAATATTTTAATTACCTCTTGTTGGTTCGTCAGTTGGCTTAGTTTCTATTCCACATTAATTTCCATGAGCCTGAAGGTGAATGGCATTGCGTTCATTTGAATGGTGTAGCTATCCAAGTGTTGCTACTGCTCTACTTTTATTATTAAAACCATCTTTCATGTTTAAATCATAAGTGTGTATTATATTGATTTAATCAATGTGGAGAAAAATAGAAACCAAGAAAAGAAAACAATCAACTTATCAATATGCAGAGCTGATTGTAAATAGCCACAACGGCAGAGAACTACATTTTGTAGCGGACACACTCGGGGATGTGAGGAGTTCATTCACTAGGTCAATACACGGCTGCCTGTAGTAAATCTGAACTCTGTTCAAAGGGCAAATATATGTATTTGTATGTGATATAAATAAAATATATGTACAGTACGTACGCTGTATCAATGATATGCCACTCGATGTATAAATGTTTCATCAAAAGGAAACTCGGCAAGCCTCGTTTTCTTTTAATAAAAAATTTAACATCTCGTGGTATATCATTGATACAGCTTACATTATATATATATATATATATATATATATATATATATATATATATATATATATATATATATATATATATTGTAATGTGGCGAATTTTGAAATTTTGAAGACTTATTGAAACTTAATGTGAATAAATTGTGAATTGAAGTTAGCTTAGCCAAGCCAAAAGGTCTTGAGAAAGTTCACTGATATTTCTTTTATTTCATCTCTGAAACATAAAAGGGTCTACTTTTAAGCTTCAGTAGGATTGACCGAGTCATCGTAATGGTATAGTGACACAGCGTACATAGAGTTACAACCGTATCAGTCAGGAGAGGACTTTATGTCAAATAATTGATCTTCAAAGGAAAGCTAATTGCAGCATATTTTAGGCTGGTGAAATCTGAACATTCTTTGTTCTTTAATCATTCTTTAATCACGTCTTGCATAAAACAAACAAGCTGTCTTGGAAAGGAAGACAGGCTATATAGATTTGACACACGATTGTGTGAGACGAAAGAAAGAACAGCATTAAGGTACGCAATTTTAGTTTTACTATAATATTCTATTTTCATTTGTTTGTTTTATGCAGATGTGTTTGATATGCTTATGATTCATGCCATGTCTCGATTATTCAAGTTCATGGGAATCTATTAAAGAGAGTTGTATGCAATTTATTTCTTAATCTTACAGTTAGTTCATTAATTGACCGACTGCATGTAATCAGATAATCAATGTGCAGTATTTTCATAGGGATTTATGATGTAACCCAAAGAATATTCAACTACGCAATATTTTATAGAGATTTATGACTTAACCCTTATATGCAAATGTGTCATATTTTTTATGGTTACATAAATTGATTTCCTGTGTAGGATGATACTGTTATCGTGAGTTAATGACAATTGTATATTTATATATGATTTCGCAATGCTTAAATGATCTTGCAGGTTATTGGTTATTGTAGCTAGATTTAGTGAATATTATGCCATAAGTAATTGAACATTTATCTTATTGAACACGAATTGACTAGTCAAATGTAAATAAGACGTGTAGTAATGTATGCTGGTATATACGGTCGCATGTGTCTGTAGAGAACACGTGGTAATTTCTAATCAATTGCCATGCGGCGAGGGCAATGAACTTCAAGCTAAGGTCATTTGTACAAATATAGCGTGTATCTTACCGAAATACAGGAATTTGTAAGGACCGTTATTTGTTACGATCACATTATGTCAGAATGTATGCAGTGTGAATTGCTAATCTGAATACGAACAAAGAGAGTTTATATATAAGACCACATTGTGTCAGAATTTGTGCAGTTTGAATCGCTAATCTGAATACGAACAAAGTGAGTTTATATACAGGTGCAGATAAGTGGGTGAAACATAACTAGCTCTCGTAATACTCTCGTATTTAAGGAAGCAGCTTTATACCCTCGAAGAAAGGAGAAAAGAAGTAAAAGGAAAACCCGATGGGTCCAGGGAAAATCCGCATCTAAGAGAGGTCGGAATAAACAGGGGTCAGAAAGAGGACCAAAGCGCACGCAGTAGACGTGGAAACAAGACGAGAGGAGACAGACGCCAGGTGATGCTGTCAAGCGTGGAATTTAACTCTAAATTCACTACTCGTAATATGATGTAAATTGAACACTGCGACTAAATACTGTCATTGTAAATCCGTTGGATTGAAAAGTGAAATTTTGGTCATGTATTAATTGAAAGTGAAATTCTGGTTATGTATTAATTGATTACATTTATTTTAGTAACTCTGTTGGATTGAAAGGTGAAATTCTGCTTATGTACTAATTGATTAAATTTATTTTTATTTATTGGTAAAGGGGGCTCGTAGCTGTTATTTCTTTCAATAGCCTTGCTCAGCTATCTGTTAACGTTCCATCTATCCGTGCACACTGGGCAATAACACCGTGGGAGGTCATTCCCTAGTTAACGATCGCCAAATCAATTAAGGAGGCTTTGATTGTTTAAAGTCCCTCGTTAGAAATATATATATATATATATATATATATATATATATATATATATATATATATATATATATATATATATATATATATATATATATATATATATATATATATTTGAACCATATGACTAAATGTTATAAGATTAAATTACCATCGTTAGGTATTTATTGATTTTTAAATTTTGGCTTATTGCTCACAAAGTAAATAAAGTCCCAATGACTTCATGTTAAGTTTGTGAATATATTTGGTTGATGATTTTTAATCCAGGTCATCCTCTTATTCTTACATTACGCATGCGTACATCATACATGGCAATAGCTTCCGTTGTTCTTGCTCTCTACGCATTTCGATCTGTCAACAGCAAACAAGTGTCTAATTTTAGTGAGAACCTAAGATCGACATATGGCCGTGACCTTTTGTAGGCCTGCAAAACATTGTCAAAGCAAAATTCAACAATTTCTGAAAAACTGGCTTGTAAAGCCTACCCTATGCCTTGTTCAGCAAAATTGGCAAGTGTTGGAATACGGGAAGGACTGTGCAATGGCATTGTTTTAAATTCTAATGCATGATTTTAATCTTGGGTTTGTACATTTTGATCGGACATCACAGGGTGGAGGATTGTTGTTTTGATTATAATGATGAAAGGCATTGATATTGATAAAGCTTCAGATAAAATAGCCTGAAAATAGGGAACCAAATGTTCTCTCCGCAATTTATCGATATGTAAAAAAGTCGTGATAGGTATCACGTGACCGTTTACATTCCAATCAAATTGTAGAAACTGGGGTCGATTCCTAACAAATAGAAGTATTTACTCATAACAGACACTTGAAAATCTGAACGTGAATATATGTTGGAGGAGGTGGTTCCCACTTAGCACACCGGCCTCAACACCCTCAGCTTCCGTGTTTGAACCCTAGTACAAATGTGAACTTTTATTTCCAAATAATGTCCCTCAGAATGATTTGACAAACTCCATGTATAGCAATCCAAGCGAGAACAAGCCATCATTTGAATACTACATAAATGTGAATTACATAACACTGTAAAAAAGGATATTCTTAATAGTTTTCTTTATCCACTGGTTGTTGGTTTGCTTGGGTTTTTAGTCTCGTAATTAGAGTCAATTTAGGATTATAAGCTCTCTTAAAGATGCATTATTGATATGGTTTACAAAGCAAAGAGATGTTGCTTGTTAGAGATATACGACATATTGTAGTTTCTTGCATTGGGTCAGACAAACTATGTTATCATGGTAGGCAACTCGTACAATTACTCATTTGTCCCCAAGCACCTGTTTGTAAAATATACATCTTGATGTTGTCTCAAAAATTCTCATTTGGACGAAAATGTCCTTATTGTGAATATTTACCAATATATTTGTCCTAAGCAAATGTTAGATCAATGACATAATAAAGTTATGAGATACACAGTGACGTATAGGACAAAGCACGTTGATTTCATGGAATGACGTCTTCCTCAGGATGCAAGCAAAGTCTAGAAACTGCAGTCTTCTATCAGATTTGCTTTAACAGGCAGGTTACATTAGATTCTGACAGACTGGATAACAAACTATTAGTACGGATGGGGTTGGTTGATCGATAAAATCTGTAATTTCTTTCTTGCGCTCTGCTATCTATCTCAATAATTGTCTTCGAAACACTGTATCACAGCCGCCCAAGCAACCTTTGCAGCTGCGTAGGGTGGTGGGTGTCCAGGCCAAGTTCGCATCAAAAAACCTTTCATATACTGGAATGGGATCCTATAATTAGGTTTTGCGGTGAGGAAAGGGGGGGGGGGCACACTATATAAAGCCTGGCTGATGAGGTTCTGAGCTTGAAGAAAACTTATAACGAAATGGTCTTCGGATACTGCGGGCATTTGTAAATAAATATGATACTCCGTTCCTTATAAAATGAAGAAAAAGATGAAGCCTATGGTCAGAAAATTTACAAAAATGTTATGGTAGTGGTAGTGGTAGGGTGTTGTTTAAAAAATGGTTTATGTAGGTGGGATAAGTGTATCATTCGTTAAAAATGAGTACGGTGAAATTGTTCGATGTGAAAATATATTTTTATCTACTAGTGGCCAACACATAGCAGCACAAGTGAGCTGTCACAGTTATAACGTAACCAAACAGTGACTCTTTGGAGGTAGGATATTCATAGCTTTACCAGGTCGGTTCAGAGCGGGCAAGAAATGACAGACCCAGAATTTGAATCACTCAACGTTTCATATATTTATTTGTTTATTTATTTATTTATTTATTTATTTATTTATTTATTTATGTTTGTGTGATAATAATGATAACAATTGTGACTTCAATGGTATGTGTACATTATATAAATATTATTATTATTATAGGTATAATTATTTGTAGTAGTGTTAGTAGCATTAGTAGCAGCATGAGCAGCAACAAGATAAAGCTGATGAAGGTGTAGATAATAATAATGATTTATGGTTTATGTAGCTGGTACATTGACTTAAAAATTCTTAGATCTACAAAATAAAGTTGTCTATAGCTTTGTTGTCCTATTCTGTACCGTACTATCCTATCTTATATATCATTCTATCACTACTATCTTTCTCCCTCTCTGTATTTCTCTCTGCCTCTGTATATATTTGTGTGTGTTTATGTGTGTTTATACATGTGCATACCCATAAAGCATGTCAAAGTATTTTAAATCGAAATAAAATTTTGAAAATAAAACGGCCATGAACGGAGTATTCACCAGGAATTAAACCTTCTTACGCAACTCCAATCTTCTTTTGATTGCTGCGGAAAAAAATAACCTAATTAAATATAATACCAATTCTGATTGCATTAGGAGCTTCCTTTCCTGGTTAAATAGGAAATAGCTATTGTTTTACTTGACGCTGCTGTTCATAAATATGAATGCAAAACATTTCAAAGCTCAGGGAAAAGTAGAGCTCATATATCACAGTGTTCTTTATACGGCAAGAGGAATCACGACTTTTATCATGTGGATTAATTAAACTTGCATTGTTTTAATCAAACAAAGACAAATACTTGTAGAAACAAATTTCGTAGCCGTTTAAGCTGTTAAAGGATATGACACAAACTATTCAATCGGATTGTATCTGGTTCATTGTTTGACTTCACATCTGTTAACGTAGGTAAAATGAAAATGTAAGGAGTATTTTGCACGGTTGTTGTTTAGATACTTTTCTTGTTGCTGTTGTTCTTGTTTTTCTTTCTCTGAACTTTTGCCAGTGTTTAAATTAAACCTTTCTTGCTAAGGTTAACAAAAGTCAAACATATCTAGACTCGCATAAGATGACGGAATAACGTCAATGTACGTCAATAATATCAAGGAAAATTGCTACGTTAGTTAAGTCAACAAAACTATAACAGCGCGAATAAATAGAAACATTTGCAGAATGATTGAAAGAGTTTGAACTCGCAGAAAGGCTATCATCAATTGATACACTGGAGGGCCCTTCAGAGATTTTACGGTATATTTTATTTTGCATTTAAATTTATACTTAAGGCATCAATCTCCGTTTCCATTTTAATCCCTAGAGTCTTGGTTTTAACTTATTACGATGCATGAAGACATTGAATGGATCTTGAACTCTTGATGGAAACATAAACAACCGTCAAGAATCATAAAGCAGTTAAATAAAACATTAAATAAACATAGAAATGGTATATAGATCCATAAGGAAACTTAAACTAATATATGCAAACATCAGAAACAAAACTCCAAATTGTTCTACGATTGTAAATGGATCCGATTATGCTAATACGAACAAGTATAGGAATCATGCAAATCTAATGAAGCTGCGCTTTTATTTGTGGGCTTTTGTTTTAACTCTTGAATTAACGCGGGAAAATATATAGTGTTTTATTTTATGACAGTCGTTCTCCTGAAGTGAAGGTTAGGAAATTTAATTCAGCCTTCAGTTCCATGCCTTTCTCAATTTCATCCCAATTTGAATCGCTCTTAGAGGTTCATCATGAAAATATCAGCGACTCAAAGATACGGTTGGTTATCGGACCACACAATCAAGCGAGATGGTATTCGGACTCAGGTCACAAAAATGTTTCCTACAGTGTCTCTGCATGTGTTTCTCAGTACTGTATATAAATCAAAATAAGCCATATATTTATGGCTGATGGTGAGAATTTTGTTATAGTTTATCAGGACGTTTTGAGAGATTGGACAATCAATAAAGCAGTGTGCAATGGGGCACAGATTTTACTTCCCAGTTAGTATCAGTGCTCACTGTGCACTGTCGCCAAAATACACACAGGATACCACACCATAATGATCATATTCGAAAAAATAAACAACTAAATCAGTACCAAGAATGCTTAAATCTAACCATTATATCACCACCAAAATGAGAGGAAAACCTCTTTTAAGAATAGACGAGAACTTCTTTCGTGGGTACTGAACTGGAATTAATAGTTGACGTTGTTGACAACATAACCAGACAAAAACGATGGCGAGGTAGATATATTAGGTCAAATATAATCTCCACGTACTTTGCTTTTTGAAATGTTTGATACTACGAAACTCACAGCATATAACTACTTGAGGTATACACCATCTCTATCATGTCACTGCAGTAAATGAATTTAGAAAAAATATTATATGCTACGATAAAATTTGACTTACAACGTACGCAAGTATTAAAGTTAGATAGAGATGACGCTATGTAACACATTTTATGTTCCTGGATAGTAAGTGTTATTTCGTAATTGCTTTTGCCTAAAATGTATAGAAAATCGCCATTATTCCCTTCAAACGTTGATTTTGTGACCAGGAGAGTGATATTTTGAAATTTACCTATTTCCAATGGGATTCGGGCAAATCTGTGTCTTTTATACTGTAAATCACTTTTACTAATCAGCCACCAAATGTAGTCTCCCATCTTGTTCTCGTTATACTGTCCTTGGTAGCATTATTCAAAGTCCAGCGTATCCTGGTGGAAGCGCTCTGCTTGCTCCTCCGAGTACGCTCCCATGTTCTCCTTGAATTTATCCAGATGAGCATCAAGGATATGGACTTCGAGGGACATCCTGCAGCCTTTTGTGCCATAGTTCGTCACAAGAGTCTCAACCATCTCCACACAGTGTTCGGCCTTGTGATTGCCTAGGAAGCTCGGAACTACTGCGTCAAAGCTGTTCCAAGACGCTTTCTCCTTACTAGTGAGCTTCTTGGGGAATTTACTGCACTATAGGATCTTCTTTATCTGTGGTCGGACGAAGACACCGGCTTTGACCTCTGCCTCAGACAGCTCAGGGAAGAAGTCTTGAAGGTACTTGAAGGCTGCCGACTCCTTATCTAGAGCTCTGACAAACTGGTTCATAAGGCCCAATTTGATGTGCAGTGGCGGCATCAGCACCTTCCGGTGGTCCACCAGTGGCTCCCACTTGACGTTGATCCTCGCCACATGGAACTCGGTCCACTGTGGCCAGTACTGCCTATGATAGTGCGGCTTGGTGTCCCTGCTATCCCAAAGGCAAATATAGTAGGGAAGCTTGGTAAAACCACCTTGGAGACCCATCAAGAATGCCACCGGTTTGAAGTCTCCCGAATACCTCCCAGCCGTACTAATCATACTTCAAGGCGTCCTGCAAGGTCTTGATGCTGTTGTAATTCTCTTTAAGGTGCACAGAGTGAGGCATGGGAAGAGACGGGTACTTGTTCCCATTATGGAGAAACACAGCTCTGAGGCTCCTGGATGTGCTGTCAATGAATAGGCGCCACTCATTCTGGTTACATGCGATTCCGACTGCCTCGAGCAGACTGGTCACATTGTGTCAGAATCAGATCCAATATTGACGGGTGAAAAAGCTTGAAAAAGCTTAGTGACGCTACCTCTGATCTGCCACTTGTACACTTTCATCCAACAAGTTCCACTGCTTGAACCTAGACGACAAAAGCTCAGCATTGGACTTGGTGAGACCAAGATCTATGATCAAGTCGTTGAGATCTTTTTGGTTGGGGTAGTATGGGTTTCTCTCCTCAGCTCCACTGAAATTTTCATCTGGATCTACAACGTCTTCCTCGCTCTCTGATTTGCTGCTCTTTCCTAAAGACGGTTGCTGTCTCTCCGTAGGCAGGGCAGTGTGGCACCAGGGCGATGGGTGAAGGAAGGTCCGGATAAGTGATAGCAGGTGCTTTCGTGCCAGTCCGACGTTTAGAAGGGTCCATCAAGCAGACGTAGCAGTTGTTTGAGGGGTCAGTGGGTTCCAGCCAAATTCATAGGATAGCGAACTTCATGGCTCTCTTTTCCCCTCTGCACCATCCTACACAAATACATTTATTTCACCCATGACTAATGTGTAAGAGATTCTCTCAGCATTTTTCCATATATGATATATTTTTTCAATAACATTGAAAATTTAAAAACATTTTAAAATTAAAAACGTTTACAATTTTATAAAATTTATCACATTTTTTAACGTAAAATTCAGGCAACAATTGTCCATCTTACCTTCCAGAATTTTCTTGAAGTGCTCGCAGGTGAAATGAGGTGCCCAGAGTTTGTCTTGATCCCCAACATGCATGCCAAAACATGCCTTGTAGGCTTCACACGTCTTAGCAGATGCTTCCACGGAGTACTTTGTCGCTCTTATCTTGATAAAATGGCCGCAGACAGCCAAATGCGTCTGCCGGATGTTTGCAGCCTCTTGATGCCATCTCAAAAAAATGCAGATATGTATCCTCTTAGGCGCTGAAACTAAACTGAACTGGTGGGCTTAAGGACCCTGTATTTATACTGCTATTTATATTACTGGGAAGTTCTAAAAGTTTTATAAGTTACTCCAAGTTTACTCAGCTCTGGGTCTATCTGGAATGTTCTGCAAAATAGGTAAATTTTGTCCTGGTCACAAAAGCAAAGTTTGTGGGGAATAATAACCATTTTCTATATTTTTGAGGCATAAGCAATTAGTAAATAACACGTACTACCTAGGAATAAAAATGAAATTTGTTTCATTGATTTCATGAAAGGGGAAAATGTGTTAACTTAGCATTGCTAGTGTATTAATATTGTCTTTGAAAAAATTGGCAGAAAACGGAGCTTTCTCGTTTGAAATGTTATATGTTTATTGCAAATGTTAAATGTTTGTTTCCAAATCGGCTAGGTATTTTTGTTGGGGTCCACAAGTTAAATCAATGTTGAGAAATCTATAATGTTCTTGGTTTACCTCAGCAAATATATCATGAAACGCAGCCCATGAATGGTCGGCTTCACACTCAGTTAAATGAATGTTCGTAAGGTAATGCGAACCAAAACCACGAAATATCATCAACATGTTACAGTTGTCAGAGATCACGTTAGGTACGTGTACGCATAGTTGAGTCAAATAATTTAGGCCGGTTTTTTGTGTCGACCTCGTAAAATATTCTGACTAGATTGATTTGTTGTTCAAGCATGACATCGTGGTACACGAACAATTATTTTCACTTGAATCAAGGTTGTCAGTTTTAGAAGTTTCATCAATTGTTGATTAAATTCAACCGTGGTCTATCTGCCACTCGACGATGATTGAACTGCTTCCTTAAAATCTCTGAGTACATCACAATATAATTGATCGTCAGCCGATGACGCAATCACGTACATCCGATCACATGTTAACCATTTCAAGGTAATAGACAAAAACATCTGAGTCATTCCAGCCTAAACTATGATAAATACGCAAACTGAGTTTGGAAAGACGAATTTTCCAGTTCCATGAGAACTGTGTTGGAGTGGTTTAGATGCTGCTTGCACAAATATGTCAATAACGGTGAATTTCCTTCTTTTTCATGTCACGGTGCACTCTTTACAAAAACTTTTTAAAGCTGATTAACCAACATAACAAATATATAGAACTTGGCGGGGATATTCAAATGACACAATATCAAAAGAAAAAGAACACAGTCAAATTTGTCAGAGTGCTAAACGGAACGAGGGTATTAAGAAGGCCAAGGACACAACAGCAGAGACTAGTGGACGCTTGCCAGCGGCTATTGCCCAGATGTGAGAGGATATGTCAGTAACTTAAAAGGCCATATTAGGCAAATCCATCAAAGATTTACTTCAAAGGCTTCCATCACAACTTCACGTGTACCAGTCAATGATGCAAAATCAACACATTATTTCAATGAATAAAGTCGCCAGTGCGTAGTTGGAATGTTTGTATTTTCCGGTCGGTATATGCAACCGGCTGGAGAAATTTAGTGATTAAAGAACATAAAATAGGTATGAATACAAAAAAAACAACAAAAAAAACAACAAACATATTGGGTTTAGAAAACCTCTGGTGATCTGTTTGATTTTTATAATCACATACTTATTATGGCCCGAACTGGAGAAGTTGCCATGAAAGGTTTTATAGAACTAATACAGGCAACACAATAGCCAGATACATCAGAATATAAACAGATTTACACGGAACAAGCAGATGCAAACAGCGACGACAGCAAATGTTTATATGATCCAAAAACAACGTCCATATGAGCTAGAATAAATGCTTCCATAGGAACACTAACAAAAACGTGTATCACCTTCAGTATAAGAAGTCCAATGGCTAACATAAAAAGATATATAGGAAGCAGGAAGAGCAACAAACATCTGCACCAACAACTGAAGTTGCACCCATACTTCTACGGTAACAAATACATGAATCGAAACAAAAGAAAGAAAAACTAGAGGTCTTGGTGGACCATGCTACCTTCACGAAAATGCGGAGAGTATGTAAAGACTTGTGTGATCAGGTTTTGCTGGTACCAAACACAAGAAATTATTAATGAGTCCACATTAATTAGTCATCCATTGCTCGTCAATAACATCATAGAATAGAAAACGTTTTCCTCGTTGAAGCAAAGAATTGTTGAAGACGTCTATCCTGTTCATTACGATACCGATCATGAGTTCTGAAACACTTCATGTTTTACACGATGCTAATGTCGCGATGCAGTGTGTCGTTATAAGCACAATCCCAAGCTTATTTCAATGAGTAATATCTCAAAGATGAAGACAGGATTTTATGGGATCTTATAAACCAATTTGCCGCTGGGGAATTACGCACAACGGTACTAATTGGACTAGGTTCAGCTACTATCTTGTGGTTTCGTATCACAGTGGCACCACCTGGAATGATGGTGGACGTCACATTGGCACATATGAGATTGAATCAGTCAATACTGAGATCCGACGAAATATAACATTGGTGACCAAGCGCTATTTTAATACCATAATATGCGTGCATGACCCTACACTTCGATCTGCCGTCTCAATAGAGTCTGCAACGTACGCTGTTGATATTTGTAAGTCACTGCTGAGAATATGTTTCTATTGGCCTGAAGATAGTTTTAAGATACCAGAGGACCTACAAACGTTTCGAGCTTGACGACAACAACAGTTACAATATCGCGTCAATACAATAAATCGGTGCTATGTTTGGATTTATTAAGAATGTCATCATGCTGTTCTTTGACAGTGCTCGTTATTCCGTGGATGGACAGGAAATCAAATCAATTCTTGACAATGTTGACACAGCTACAGCAGGTTTTGGACTCACTAGAGACAGTTATGATTCTGGAAGGTCATCTGGCTCGTCCATGATGTTGGGGTATTAACATCACCAATCATGAAAACAGGCCGTAATTGCTTCTACAACGATGAATACATACGGGTTGTATTCCCTGATAATTATGTTAAACAGGCATTTACTCGGCCAGAAAAAGAAAAAAGATCTAGTCGAATGTTATTCAACAAGGTGTGCCTTTGTCTGTTGGTCAGTTCTTGGTCGAAGACGTAAACTACTGTTTCAGACATTATTCAAATGTGTAATCAGCATGGTTTTATATAAATGTAATGCCAGCCACCCAAAACGGCCAATAGCTGGAGATTGAATTATTCCCCATTTAAATATTTTCTTTGACTGGGTGACAGTTGTACCAATAAGAAGAGTAATTGTTAAGAAATGTGTGTGCGTGTTGCACCTGATCAAAGTCAGTGTGTATAACTATTTCAAAACACAATTATATTATTAATAGAATAGCAATGATAGACCCTCAGTGTTTCTGACGCGAGAAAATGATCAAAACGGAAAAATTGGCTGCAAAATGAAACCATTCATACAGCCACCTTAGTCATGAAATAAAA